>OX392451.1:39690440-39810099 GCA_947623535.1 Coelioxys conoideus | reverse complement strand
CTAACCTAACCTAACCTAACCTAACCTAACCTAACCTAACCTAACCTAACCTAACCTAACCTAACCTAACCTAACCTAACCTAACCTAACCTAACCTAACCTAACCTAACCTAACCTAACCTAACCTAACCTAACCTAACCTAACCTAACCTAACCTAACCTAACCTAACCTAACCTAACCTAACCTAACCTAACCAACCTAACCTAACCTAACCTAACCTAACCTAACCTAACCTAACCTAACCTAACCTAACCTAACCTAACCTAACCTAACCTAACCTAACCTAACCTAACCTAACCTAACCTAACCTAACCTAACCTAACCTAACCTAACCTAACCTAACCTAACCTAACCTAACCTAACCTAACCTAACCTAACCTAACCTAACCTAACCTAACCTAACCTAACCTAACCTAACCTAACCTAACCTAACCTAACCTAACCTAACCTAACCTAACCTAACCTAACCTAACCTAACCTAACCTAACCTAACCTAACCTAACCTAACCTAACCTAACCTAACCTAACCTAACCTAACCTAACCTAACCTAACCTAACCTAACCTAACCTAACCTAACCTAACCTAACCTAACCTAACCTAACCTAACCTAACCTAACCTAACCTAACCTAACCTAACCTAACCTAACCTAACCTAACCTAACCTAACCTAACCTAACCTAACCTAACCTAACCTAACCTAACCTAACCTAACCTAACCTAACCTAACCTAACCTAACCTAACCTAACCTAACCTAACCTAACCTAACCTAACCTAACCTAACCTAACCTAACCTAACCTAACCTAACCTAACCTAACCTAACCTAACCTAACCTAACCTAACCTAACCTAACCTAACCTAACCTAACCTAACCTAACCTAACCTAACCTAACCTAACCTAACCTAACCTAACCTAACCTAACCTAACCTAACCTAACCTAACCTAACCTAACCTAACCTAACCTAACCTAACCTAACCTAACCTAACCTAACCTAACCTAACCTAACCTAACCTAACCTAACCTAACCTAACCTAACCTAACCTAACCTAACCTAACCTAACCTAACCTAACCTAACCTAACCTAACCTAACCTAACCTAACCTAACCTAACCTAACCTAACCTAACCTAACCTAACCTAACCTAACCTAACCTAACCTAACCTAACCTAACCTAACCTAACCTAACCTAACCTAACCTAACCTAACCTAACCTAACCTAACCTAACCTAACCTAACCTAACCTAACCTAACCTAACCTAACCTAACCTAACCTAACCTAACCTAACCTAACCTAACCTAACCTAACCTAACCTAACCTAACCTAACCTAACCTAACCTAACCTAACCTAACCTAACCTAACCTAACCTAACCTAACCTAACCTAACCTAACCTAACCTAACCTAACCTAACCTAACCTAACCTAACCTAACCTAACCTAACCTAACCTAACCTAACCTAACCTAACCTAACCTAACCTAACCTAACCTAACCTAACCTAACCTAACCTAACCTAACCTAACCTAACCTAACCTAACCTAACCTAACCTAACCTAACCTAACCTAACCTAACCTAACCTAACCTAACCTAACCTAACCTAACCTAACCTAACCTAACCTAACCTAACCTAACCTAACCTAACCTAACCTAACCTAACCTAACCTAACCTAACCTAACCTAACCTAACCTAACCTAACCTAACCTAACCTAACCTAACCTAACCTAACCTAACCTAACCTAACCTAACCTAACCTAACCTAACCTAACCTAACCTAACCTAACCTAACCTAACCTAACCTAACCTAACCTAACCTAACCTAACCTAACCTAACCTAACCTAACCTAACCTAACCTAACCTAACCTAACCTAACCTAACCTAACCTAACCTAACCTAACCTAACCTAACCTAACCTAACCTAACCTAACCTAACCTAACCTAACCTAACCTAACCTAACCTAACCTAACCTAACCTAACCTAACCTAACCTAACCTAACCTAACCTAACCTAACCTAACCTAACCTAACCTAACCTAACCTAACCTAACCTAACCTAACCTAACCTAACCTAACCTAACCTAACCTAACCTAACCTAACCTAACCTAACCTAACCTAACCTAACCTAACCTAACCTAACCTAACCTAACCTAACCTAACCTAACCTAACCTAACCTAACCTAACCTAACCTAACCTAACCTAACCTAACCTAACCTAACCTAACCTAACCTAACCTAACCTAACCTAACCTAACCTAACCTAACCTAACCTAACCTAACCTAACCTAACCTAACCTAACCTAACCTAACCTAACCTAACCTAACCTAACCTAACCTAACCTAACCTAACCTAACCTAACCTAACCTAACCTAACCTAACCTAACCTAACCTAACCTAACCTAACCTAACCTAACCTAACCTAACCTAACCTAACCTAACCTAACCTAACCTAACCTAACCTAACCTAACCTAACCTAACCTAACCTAACCTAACCTAACCTAACCTAACCTAACCTAACCTAACCTAACCTAACCTAACCTAACCTAACCTAACCTAACCTAACCTAACCTAACCTAACCTAACCTAACCTAACCTAACCTAACCTAACCTAACCTAACCTAACCTAACCTAACCTAACCTAACCTAACCTAACCTAACCTAACCTAACCTAACCTAACCTAACCTAACCTAACCTAACCTAACCTAACCTAACCTAACCTAACCTAACCTAACCTAACCTAACCTAACCTAACCTAACCTAACCTAACCTAACCTAACCTAACCTAACCTAACCTAACCTAACCTAACCTAACCTAACCTAACCTAACCTAACCTAACCTAACCTAACCTAACCTAACCTAACCTAACCTAACCTAACCTAACCTAACCTAACCTAACCTAACCTAACCTAACCTAACCTAACCTAACCTAACCTAACCTAACCTAACCTAACCTAACCTAACCTAACCTAACCTAACCTAACCTAACCTAACCTAACCTAACCTAACCTAACCTAACCTAACCTAACCTAACCTAACCTAACCTAACCTAACCTAACCTAACCTAACCTAACCTAACCTAACCTAACCTAACCTAACCTAACCTAACCTAACCTAACCTAACCTAACCTAACCTAACCTAACCTAACCTAACCTAACCTAACCTAACCTAACCTAACCTAACCTAACCTAACCTAACCTAACCTAACCTAACCTAACCTAACCTAACCTAACCTAACCTAACCTAACCTAACCTAACCTAACCTAACCTAACCTAACCTAACCTAACCTAACCTAACCTAACCTAACCTAACCTAACCTAACCTAACCTAACCTAACCTAACCTAACCTAACCTAACCTAACCTAACCTAACCTAACCTAACCTAACCTAACCTAACCTAACCTAACCTAACCTAACCTAACCTAACCTAACCTAACCTAACCTAACCTAACCTAACCTAACCTAACCTAACCTAACCTAACCTAACCTAACCTAACCTAACCTAACCTAACCTAACCTAACCTAACCTAACCTAACCTAACCTAACCTAACCTAACCTAACCTAACCTAACCTAACCTAACCTAACCTAACCTAACCTAACCTAACCTAACCTAACCTAACCTAACCTAACCTAACCTAACCTAACCTAACCTAACCTAACCTAACCTAACCTAACCTAACCTAACCTAACCTAACCTAACCTAACCTAACCTAACCTAACCTAACCTAACCTAACCTAACCTAACCTAACCTAACCTAACCTAACCTAACCTAACCTAACCTAACCTAACCTAACCTAACCTAACCTAACCTAACCTAACCTAACCTAACCTAACCTAACCTAACCTAACCTAACCTAACCTAACCTAACCTAACCTAACCTAACCTAACCTAACCTAACCTAACCTAACCTAACCTAACCTAACCTAACCTAACCTAACCTAACCTAACCTAACCTAACCTAACCTAACCTAACCTAACCTAACCTAACCTAACCTAACCTAACCTAACCTAACCTAACCTAACCTAACCTAACCTAACCTAACCTAACCTAACCTAACCTAACCTAACCTAACCTAACCTAACCTAACCTAACCTAACCTAACCTAACCTAACCTAACCTAACCTAACCTAACCTAACCTAACCTAACCTAACCTAACCTAACCTAACCTAACCTAACCTAACCTAACCTAACCTAACCTAACCTAACCTAACCTAACCTAACCTAACCTAACCTAACCTAACCTAACCTAACCTAACCTAACCTAACCTAACCTAACCTAACCTAACCTAACCTAACCTAACCTAACCTAACCTAACCTAACCTAACCTAACCTAACCTAACCTAACCTAACCTAACCTAACCTAACCTAACCTAACCTAACCTAACCTAACCTAACCTAACCTAACCTAACCTAACCTAACCTAACCTAACCTAACCTAACCTAACCTAACCTAACCTAACCTAACCTAACCTAACCTAACCTAACCTAACCTAACCTAACCTAACCTAACCTAACCTAACCTAACCTAACCTAACCTAACCTAACCTAACCTAACCTAACCTAACCTAACCTAACCTAACCTAACCTAACCTAACCTAACCTAACCTAACCTAACCTAACCTAACCTAACCTAACCTAACCTAACCTAACCTAACCTAACCTAACCTAACCTAACCTAACCTAACCTAACCTAACCTAACCTAACCTAACCTAACCTAACCTAACCTAACCTAACCTAACCTAACCTAACCTAACCTAACCTAACCTAACCTAACCTAACCTAACCTAACCTAACCTAACCTAACCTAACCTAACCTAACCTAACCTAACCTAACCTAACCTAACCTAACCTAACCTAACCTAACCTAACCTAACCTAACCTAACCTAACCTAACCTAACCTAACCTAACCTAACCTAACCTAACCTAACCTAACCTAACCTAACCTAACCTAACCTAACCTAACCTAACCTAACCTAACCTAACCTAACCTAACCTAACCTAACCTAACCTAACCTAACCTAACCTAACCTAACCTAACCTAACCTAACCTAACCTAACCTAACCTAACCTAACCTAACCTAACCTAACCTAACCTAACCTAACCTAACCTAACCTAACCTAACCTAACCTAACCTAACCTAACCTAACCTAACCTAACCTAACCTAACCTAACCTAACCTAACCTAACCTAACCTAACCTAACCTAACCTAACCTAACCTAACCTAACCTAACCTAACCTAACCTAACCTAACCTAACCTAACCTAACCTAACCTAACCTAACCTAACCTAACCTAACCTAACCTAACCTAACCTAACCTAACCTAACCTAACCTAACCTAACCTAACCTAACCTAACCTAACCTAACCTAACCTAACCTAACCTAACCTAACCTAACCTAACCTAACCTAACCTAACCTAACCTAACCTAACCTAACCTAACCTAACCTAACCTAACCTAACCTAACCTAACCTAACCTAACCTAACCTAACCTAACCTAACCTAACCTAACCTAACCTAACCTAACCTAACCTAACCTAACCTAACCTAACCTAACCTAACCTAACCTAACCTAACCTAACCTAACCTAACCTAACCTAACCTAACCTAACCTAACCTAACCTAACCTAACCTAACCTAACCTAACCTAACCTAACCTAACCTAACCTAACCTAACCTAACCTAACCTAACCTAACCTAACCTAACCTAACCTAACCTAACCTAACCTAACCTAACCTAACCTAACCTAACCTAACCTAACCTAACCTAACCTAACCTAACCTAACCTAACCTAACCTAACCTAACCTAACCTAACCTAACCTAACCTAACCTAACCTAACCTAACCTAACCTAACCTAACCTAACCTAACCTAACCTAACCTAACCTAACCTAACCTAACCTAACCTAACCTAACCTAACCTAACCTAACCTAACCTAACCTAACCTAACCTAACCTAACCTAACCTAACCTAACCTAACCTAACCTAACCTAACCTAACCTAACCTAACCTAACCTAACCTAACCTAACCTAACCTAACCTAACCTAACCTAACCTAACCTAACCTAACCTAACCTAACCCACCCGGCGGCCTAATTCGACCTAGCCCCAGTGAGAAAAGCCTAAATTGACCTAGCCTCGGCGAGGTTAGGCTAATCTGACCTAGCCTCAATGGGGTTAGGTTAAACTGGAATGACCGGGGTTAGGTCTGGCGGGTGGGTTAGGTCCCGGTTAGGTGGGTTAGGTCTATAGGGTTAGGTGGGTTAGGTCTAGGTTTATAGGGTTAGGTCTAGGTCTAGGATTAGGTCTAGGTTTACAGGGTTAGGTCTAGGTTTTTGCAGGGTTAGGTCTAGGGTTAGGTCTAGGTTTTGCAGGGTTAGGTCTAGGTTGATAGGGTTAGGTCTAGGTTTTGCTAGGTTAGGTCTATAGGTAGGTGTAGGGTTAGGTCCGTAGGCTATAGGGTTAGGTCCAGGGTTTGCTAGGTTAGGTCTGTAGGCTATAGGGTTAGGTCTAGGGTTTGCTAGGTTAGGTCCGTAGGCTATAGGGTTAGGTCTAGGGTTTGCTAGGTTAGGTCTGTAGGCTATAGGGTTAGGTCCAGGTTTTGCTAGGTTAGGTCCGTAGGCTATAGGGTTAGGTCTAGGGTTTGCTAGGGTTAGGTCTATAGGTTTTGGGTTAGGTCTATTGCAAGGTTAGATCTAGGTATAGGGTTAGGTGTAGTACCCGGGTTAGGTGCCCCTGCTGGGTTAGGCCTGGGTTACTGGGGTGCGTGCTGCTATAGGGTCGGGTGCGCTGCTGGGTTAGGTGTAGTAGAGGGTTAGGTCTCGTTGCGTTCCTTCTTATTATACAGTGGGTTCTTACTATACAGTGGCTTCTTATTATACAATGGCTCCTTATTACTATTACATGTACTTATACTACATCGCGCGGTACTTATAATATATCGCACTACTTATACTATTCGCGCACTACTTATACTATTCGCGCACTACTTACACTGTGCTCCTGTGGTATCCCGTGGTGCAGTACCCCCGTCGTGTGCGCCCCCGGTGGCTGCCACTGGCAGGTACTAGCGGTGTTATTGCGCGCTAGTAAGAGCCAGTGACTGCACCGGGGGCGCGGGGGAGTGGGTGCGTCCCTGGTGTCCCAGGCATACAGGTACTAGCGGATGTGATAGCGCGCTAGTAAGTGCATGCCTTGGCACCGGGGGGCCTGGTGGTGGTAGTAGGCGGCACCGGGCGTCTCCCCCGGGGGTACTAGTTGTTATCGCGCACTAGTACCCGGGAGGGAGACACCCGGGGCCGCTGGTGCGTGTAGTGGTGGCGGCACCGACTTTCGTACTTCGGGATACGAGTGGGTGTTATGGACACTAGTACCCCGGAGTAAGAATGCCGGGGCCGGTGAGTGTGCTCGCGTGCGGGCGGGGGAGTGGGGTTGGTGCGAGTGGATTAGATGTAGGTGGGGGTTAGATGTGGGTTGAGGTTAGATCTGGGTTGAGGTTAGATGTGGGTTGAGGTTAGATCTGACTTAGGGTTAGGTCTTTGATTTTTTTTTTTACAATTTTTGACATTACAATTAAACGCGCGCCTGATTTTTTTTACAATATTGCGAGTTTTTATAGACGCAATTCCTAAGGTTAATTTTTTTTTTACAGCGCGTTCGTACACCTATAGCGCAATTCCTAAGGTTAATTTTTTTTTTACAGCGCGTTCGTACACCTATAGCGCAATTCCTAAGGTTATTTTTTTTTTATAACCACGCACCCCAATGCCTACACCGCAATTCCTAAGGTTAATTTTTTTTTTTACAGCGCACCCCAATGCCTATAGCGCAATTCCTAAGGTTAATTTTTTTTTTATAACCACCCACCCCTACACCTACACCCCTACACCTACACCCCCCCCATAGCCCCCCCCCGCACCCCGATTCGGGGTGGGCAGCGCGCGTGCGCGCGCGAGGGTTTTATTCACGCGCGAGGGGCGGAGCGGGGTGCTGCGGCGCCCCCTGCTGCTGCGGCGCCCCCTGCTGCTGCTGCTGCTGCTGGGTCCCCCGATGCTGCCCCCCGCTTCCTGCTGCTGGGTCACCCGGTTCCTGCCGCCCCCTGCTCCCTGCTGCTACTGCTACTGCCCCACCCCCCCCCGCTTCCTGCCGCCCCCGCCGCTCCCCGGTGCTGCTTCCTGCTGCCGGTTCCTGCTGCTGCTGCCCCGCGGTTCCTGCTGCCGCCCCCCCCGCTTCCTGCTGCTGCTGCCGGTTCCTGCCGCCCCCGCCGCTTCCTGCTGCTTCCCCCGATGCTGCTGCCGCCGCTCCCCGCTGCTGCTGCTGCCGCCCCCAGCTGCTGGTGCCGGTTCCTGCTGCTGCTGCTGCTGCTGCTGGGTCCCCCGATGCCGCCCCCCGCCCCCCTGCTGCCGGTTCCCTGCTGCTGCTGCCTCCCGGTTCCTGCTGCCGGTTCCTGCCGCCCCCACCGCCCCCCGCTGCTGCCCCGGTTCCTGGCGCCGCCCCCCGGTTGCTGCTGCTGCTGCCCCCGGTTCCTGCCCCCGCTTCCTGCCGCCCCCCACTCCCTGCTGCTGCTGCTGCTGGGTCCCCCGCTGCTGCTGCTGCTGCTGCTGGGTTCCCCGCAGCCGCCCCCCGGTTCCTGCTGCTGCTGCTGCTGCTGCTGCTGGGTTCCCCGCTCCCTGCTGCTGCTGCTGCCCCCCGCTTCCTGCTGCTGCTCCTGCCGCCCCCCGCTTCCTGCCGCCCCCCGCTTCCTGCCGCCCCCCGCTTCCTGCCGCCCCCCTCTTCCTGCGATTCCTGGGGGCGGTTGCTGGGATTTCGGGGGGCGGTTCCTGCTGCGGGGGCGGCGGTTCCTGGGGGCGGTGGGGGCGGCGGTTCCTGCGATGGGGCGGGGGTTCCTGTGGTGGGGGCGGTGGTTCCTGCGGTGGGGCGGTTCCTGGGGGCGGGGATTCCTGCAGCCGCGGTTCCTGGGGGCGGGGATTCCTGGGCCGCGGTTCCTGGGGGCGGTTCCTGCTGCGGGGGCGGGGATTCCTGGGGGCCGCGGTTCCTGGGGGTGGGGATTCCTGGGGGCGGGGATTCCTGGGGGCGGGGGGCGGATCCTGGGGGCGGCGGTTCCTACTGTTCCTGGGGGCGGTTCCTGGGGGCGGGGATTCCTGGGGGCGTGCGTGGGGGCGAGTGGGCGTGCGTGCGGGCGGGCGTGCGTGCGGGTGAGCGTGCGTGCGTGCGGGCCAGCGTGCGTGGGGGCGAGCGTGCGTGCGGGCGGGCGAGCGGGCGTGCGGGCGAGCGTGCGGGCCAGCGTGCGGGCCAGCGTGCGGGCGAGCCTGCGGGCCTACGCGGACGACGAGCGGGTCGCGGACGACGAGCGGATCGCGACGACGGGCGAGTTGCGGACGACGACGGGCGACTTGCGGACGACGAGCGGGCCGCGGACCGGGCGCGGATAATGGGCCCATTGCGGATCCATTGCGGGCCGCCGACGGATGCTTCTGTACGCTGTTATACGACATGTTGTAACGCATGAAATGCCCCGTTTTCATTTATCACTGTTTTAAACCATGTTACGACAAAGAAAATACAATTTTTTGAAATATTTTATATCTACCTGCAACCCTTTTCCACATGCAATTTTCATTTCACTTTTACAACAAAATTATAATATTATATTTAACAAAATTAATTATGATTACATTTTTATACTTTGCAAAGTAAAATTATATTAAATATCAATGGAAAATATTCGATTCAAAATATTTATCAGCAATTTTTAACAAATAATTTGCAACTACATTTGTGGTATTATACGCGTGAACTTTCGATACAGCGAAACACAATATTGCCAATTAATAATAAAAAAAAGGTTCATTCAAAAATAAAATTATCAAAACTTTTACAATCGCTGTTTCTTTCCGGTAAAAATACTCGCGACCGCAAAGGGTTCAAATTATTCTTCAAAATCACACATTTCATACGTTACAACCTAATACTACTTTTAAGCAAAATTTCCATCGCACTTACCTTTCGAAGTCTTGACGCGCCTTCGCCAAACGCCGCTTTTCCGCTGCTTTCCCGATGACTCTTGAGTAATCCATATTTTTCGCACTTTTCCACCATTTTTCCACTTTTCACGCTTTTTTTTTCAATTTCCACTCACTCCCGGCACCAATTTTCACACATTTTTCCCGGATTTTGCGACATTCCGTGCGATTCTCCTGACATTTTCCCGCACCACCACGCGTCACGAATGCAACGAGTGCATTTTACATATTTTCTGCCACGCCACACACGCAACGAATCGTTATAGTCCACGCAATTGCACGATATTTCCGCAAATTCCGGTTGTTTCGCGATTTTTTTCCGATTTTCCGCCGGATGCTGGGCGACGTAGCAGACGCACGTGGACAACGCAAAATGAATCCTTCCGACAATTCCACAATTTTCTGCATTCTTCACACAATTTTCTTCCTCTGCAACCACTTCCTACCCGATATTCCACGATGTTGCCGATATTTTCCACGACACCGGAATTTTCCCGCACGCGTCGCGGCAGCGGTGCACATGGTCACGGCGTGCGAATTTCCGCGATTTTCGAGCACGAGGACCTCCGCAGTCGCAACGAATCGTCAAAGCACACTGAATCCCACGATTTTTCCGTAAAATTCCGCTTTTTTCGCGATTTTTTTCCGATTTTCCGCTGGATGCTAGGCGACGGAACAGACGCACGTGGTCAACGGAAAATTCCTCCTTCCGATAATTCCACAATTTTCTGCATTTCTCACACAATTTTCTTCCTCTGCAACCACTCCCGACCCGATATTCCACGATGTTCCCGATATTTTTACGATATTTTCCACGACACAGGAATTTTCCCGCACGCGTCGCGGCGGCACATGAAAACCGCGTGCGAATTTCCGCGATTTTCGAGCACGACGACCTCCGCAGTCGGAACAAATCGGCAAACCGCACTGAATCGCACGATTTTTCGGCAACATTCCGCTTTTTTCGCGATTTTTCGCCCAAAAAGGAAACCCACGCACGCGGCCGTTCGCGCGAGTTTTTTGTTTTCTCGAGCGTCCTAACTTAAACTCTGTTTGCAACGCGCAAAGGCCCATTCAAATCCATGCGTTTCAATTTTAGGTTGGCAGCTATGCACACTAACGCACGCAAGTGAAGCCCAGTACACAGCGTGCAAAGGCCAATTCGTCTCCATGCTTTCCCATCTTATGTTGCCACCTCTGCATTCACTCACATCGGTGCATTCATCCTTCATGTTGGTTACCCTGCACAACAGTTATGCATCTCGACCGATAGATGGATGCCAATTTTACCTTTATCTATCTATTCGCTATATCATGATTTTTTCGACTTGTTATGGCCGGTATGCAATCGCGGAAAGACCGATTAATATCCATGCGTTTAGATTTTTTGGTTGACTGTACACCATCACGACCCTTTAACAGCGTCACGTGTACCTTTTTTGGACAAATTTAATACATATTGTTTCTTTCTGACTTAAAAGACTTTAGAATGGCTAAAGATGTTATGTTTCTTAACTCTGTAACCTTTTGGATCTCTTTATTTATCAGGAAAATCAATAATCGTAATCCATGCATCCATGCATTATTAAATGGATGTGTTTAATATAAGACTTCGATGCAGACGAATTAATTATTTAGTATGAAAAAAAATAATAAATAATTCAAATGACTATCGCTCTTATCAGATGTAATTTGTATATTCATAAACGGGACTCTGTAACCAACAGCGATAGCGAAGGGAAGGTACTGACAGGAAAAACTTCATGCTTCTTTATCGACAGCTTCGATAGAGATCACAATAATAGTTTTCGCATTCGAAGATCGTCTTTACAAATCAAAAAACGTGATTGCGTTACGATACTATTCCTAAAAGTAGTATACAGTTATCGCACGTTTAGCAACTATACTGAAACTATTTGAAATACAACAATGGTTGTAGGTTAGGTTAAACGTAGTTATCACCGTTCCGTTACTTTCAATATTTTTGCTCTACGAAAGGTGAGAAATAGATATTTCAGATACTTGAAACAATATTGTCCAAAATATGTAAATATACAACTTAGTACAATATCGACTGCCGTATACAAATTGAATGAGAACGTTTACAATTAATGGCCTTTGTAATGTACATTTCTACGTTGTTTGAAAAATATAACTTCGATTGCTTAAATTTAAATTTGTGTGTGCGCCCTTGTTTGAGTAATAAAATGGTTTGAAGAGAGGTATTTGATGATATTTTTCTGATCGAAGATCAAAATGTTAATACCGAAATTATGTTTCAATATTTTCGGTTTAATATTTAAATTTCTTTTTTATTGATACATGAAGATTGAAGGCGCATTGTTGTTTGTCATGTCCGACAAAGAAGAAGGCGAATGTGTTAGTGTAAACGAGATTGGTATTAAATCAGAGGAGACAGGAGAAAATTTATCCAATGAAGAGGCACCTACTAGTCTGGATGCTATTTCTTCTGAAAACGCTTTGGTTCGTAATGGAGTTCAAAGTACTACGAAAGACAAGTCAAAAAGTAAAAAATGTTATTGTGGGGCAAAAAAGGACACGAATATGGAACTGATTTATTAATATTTCATTAAATTTTCAGTTGATATTTTATTAAAAGCGACTGGCAATGCACCAATAATGAAACAGAAAAAGTGGACTGTTAGTCAAGATTATTGTATTGGTCGAATTTCTGATTTTATAAGGAGATATCTGAAATTAGATTCCAATGAGAAACTAGTAAGTAAAAGCGTGGATATACAATGAGCATGTTTGTTTTATTTGTTTCATAATGTCTGATGTGTAAAAGTGATATTTTCTCTTATTTTCTTACTAGTTCCTTTATGTTAATCAAACATTTGCACCTGCACCGGATCAAGTAGTGAAAAATTTGTACGACTGTTACGGAGCGGATGGTAAACTGATACTTCACTACTGTAAAAGTCAAGCTTGGGGCTGAAAGTTGTTGGACGGTATGTTGCCTAAATATCTTATATTGGAATTATTACAATTGATATTTCATGTCTGTGTATAAATCTTATAGTTTCATTCAATTTTGTATAAAAAAAAATAAATGTTGTACACTGCTATATTGTGCTGACAATTGCAAGGATATGAATCAGAGTATAATCACAGATTCATCGGTAGTACAGTAATTGCTCATAATTTACAAAAGTGAAGAATATGAGAAACGATCGTAAGACCTATTTATTTGTGTAAGATGTTTTTGTTAATACTATTATATTTTTTAAAAGTACAACTAAGAGTGAACAAACTAGATGAAAATCATTAGTGTGTATAAATAGGAACATCAGTTAGAATAAATATGTGAGATAATAATTAGTTTTATTTCAAACATGATTATTTCTGTAACAACTTAAATCATTTCTGTATCTTGAATAATGCAATTAAATTAGTTTTTGTACTTGTGTATGTTGTTAAAATTTTCTGTGCATCTTAATGAGCAAAGCCATTTAACACTCTACAATGTTGATTCATCGCAACATAGTGCCTCCCAGTACCACAATTTATAATGATTTGTATAGCAATATATATTTCTCCCTGTATAACTTTATCAGAACATCATTAGTCGCAAAATGATCAATGATGGTATCATACGTATTATGCAAAAAAAAATAGGTAGGTAGATAGAAAAATATATATATGTATATATAAAAGAATACAGATGGCATGGTTTTAACAAATGAAAGCTGAAATGACATGTACAATGGGATATCCTCTCCCTGTCTCTCTCTTTCTCTCAGTTGTATATCAGAAACAATAAAGTGAAATATATGAGGATAGATGTATGAAAACTTATCATGGTCACTGTAAGGCTGTAAGCAATATTAGTTTTAATAAGAATGACAAAATATTCTTGCTGGCCGGATACGGTAGTCACATAAAACAATAACAATTCCTTATATGTTAAACAATACGCAATTCGTACTATGCCATTCCCTCTCGAAACGTCTGTCGACTGCCATCATTGTTAATAGAATTGGTATGCATAGCCGCTCGAATCAATAGTTTTTTACCGCCGAAAATACGTGCGAGTCCACCTGCTCATTTTTCTGTTGTGACCAATTGCTGCAATAGCATTTCAAATGCTTGGGTCAACCTCCTCACCCGTCGATTCATCGGTTGGTGACAGTAAGTACCCAACATTTACTATGCTCGTGACACACAGCATATATACTCAGTGATATTTTGTTTCATATACTTCTTACATCATCAGCTCGTTACTGCATATTTGTTTACACCATGTATATGATTAACAGATTGAAAAGATATGCAGAGACGACTCTAAGCGGGAACAACGTTGCAAAAGATAATGAAATTGCACGAACACGATACGATCTCTCGTTGAACAGAGAATATGTATTATATAGATAGGTGGTAGCGAATGACATGTGCGAATTTCGGATATGGAGTGAGTATTATTGAGTCAAAATATGATTCAGAAATTTATCAGTATGATATGGAATAATAATTGACTGATTGCGTTCAAACAACAGTATGAAAAAAGCGATGGTAGCGCTGCATGCGTAGTAGGAAGTTTTTTAATTCCTCGTCGCGGTAGTTTACAGACCTGTATACTGAATAGAATATACAACTGTGGTAATATACATGATTTTGAAATGAATACATACTGTCAATAGTTGTCATTTAAGTATCTGGTCGATAAAATATGCTTGCTTTAAGAGATTATGGTAGCAGCGATGAAAACAGCGAGCCAGAAAATGACAATGAAAATACAATGAGTCAGGTTAACCATGATATCGCTTCAAGTAATGCTCCTGTCGTTGAATCTTCTTTTTCCGTTGAGAAATTTAATGCGTCGATAAACATACAAATTTGTTCAGCTCCGGAAGTAATACCAACGGTGAGTGTATTAAATGATGTGCCTTTTAACCTTTGAGATAAAAACACGCATAATTACAGTATTACGTTTATAACCTTCATAATGTATGTAGCTTAACTACATAAATACGAATACGAAGTAATAATTAATTGATCTTTCACGTTTTTCTATAAATAACGATACATCTTGAAACAATCGAGCGTGATATTTTATGGTAGTTTAGAATAGTCATATAAACTGCCTGTAACAGTTACAGGTTAATTAGCTTCTTTTTACCGAAAGCTTTAGTCGTATTGATTTGACCATTGTGCTTCAGGGGTCTGAATTATGTGTGAGACATGTAGATTCGACTTTAGAAGAAGTTACGCACAATCCCAAGTACGAAGAACTTTTTGCTCCTGACATTGGCCCTGAAAATCCTTTTAAAACGCAGCAACAACGTGCTGTGAAAAATATGCTTTCTGGATATGTGGAAAAAGCTCACATAAGTGAATTTCAATTTGAAAATCAAAGAAGAACTTTCGCGAGTTATGGTATACTTTGTGCTATGTTTTCTATATACCTGATAAAATTTGTTGGTATTACAAATAACCATATACCTGTTTTAGGATATGCTTTGGATCCAACTGTAGATGGTAGCGCGGACGAAGGTAGAATGATAATTGGAGCGAAAGAAGCGGCCGAAGAATGTGGTGGCAAAACTGTCTTTGAAAGTACAACGTTAAGGCCCTCTGACAAAAGGAAAAGGCATAGGAACGATGATCCAGCGGATATAGAAGGTTTCTTAGGTCCATGGGGTGGATACATAGATGAAAAGCGAGTCATCAAACCTACGGAAGAGGAAGCCGCTGAATTAGAGGAAATATTAGCCAAGCGAAACAGAAGAGGAAAACCGACGGAGGAAAAACCACTTGAAGAGAAAACGGTGTTACATAGTATGGTTACGATATTTAGATCAAAGATATTTAAGCCTCCGAGTCTGACAGAAATTGTTCTATGAAAATATTTATGTTTTAGTCAAAGACAGTGTGGACTATCAGGGCAGGTCGTTTTTGCATGCACCCCAAGATGTCGGAGTGAATTTGAGATCAGAGTCGCCGCCCGATAGATGCTTTTTACCAAAGGCACAAATTCATACGTGGGAAGGTCATACGAAAGGTATTTCGCAAATCAGATGGTTTCCCCGTACAGCCCATTTATTGCTTTCTTGTAGTATGGATTGCAGAGTAAAGGTGCGTAGTATTTGCAAGTTCCGAATCGATAAATATTACAAGAAGGAATATATGCTTTTAATTTCATGGTGATTACTATTTTAAATATAGTTATGGGAAGTGTATAAGGATAGGAGATGTATCAGAACATATTATGGTCACCGTCAGGCTGTAAGGGATATTAGCTTTGATAATGATGGCAAAAGATTCTTGTCGGCTGGATATGACCGTTACGTAAAACTGTGGGACACAGAGACTGGTGCTTGCATTAGTCGATTTACGAGTAGGAAGATTCCATACTGTGTCAAATTTAATCCTGATTTAGATAAGCAACACCTGTTTGTAGCCGGAACTAGTGACAAAAAAATTATTTGCGTGAGTTCCTGCACGATTCATTCGATGCTTGTTGAGTTTTATGAATTTTTGTTTTTTTGTTAACTATACACTATTTTTTACAGTGGGACGTTCGTTCTGGCGAAATAACTCAAGAATATGATAGGCATTTAGGAGCTGTTAACACGATAACGTTCGTAGACGAGAATCGAAGATTCGTCACAACTTCGGACGACAAAAGTCTGCGAGTGTGGGAGTGGTACGAATTTCTTTGATCATCCTGGAAAGCATTTAAACCAGAGGGTGGCCTTTGAGTAGCGATGGCACACATCGAAAAATAAGATAAAATGGTCGACTATCTTGTCTACTTGACGAAATTCGTTCACTCTCGTTCATCGGTCTCTTAATGTTTTGTTACACTTGAATCGATGATAGTTGAAGTGTCTTGTATTGCCATGAGAGCGAGAAGTTACCGCGAAGTCAAAATCGTGGTTTGCTCTGGTTTAAGCTTCCAACGTAGTATGAATTTAAAGTCGAATAAAAATGAACTGTTTTTCCTTTTGTTTTGTTACATGTAGGGACATACCGGTCGACATGAAATATATTGCAGATCCTTCTATGCATTCTATGCCCGCGGTTACTCCGTCTCCGAATCAAAAGTGGCTTGCGTGTCAGAGCATGGATAACAAGATTGTTATATTCTCAGCATTGAATAGATTTAAAATGAATCGTAAAAAAACATTTACGGGTCACATGGTTGCTGGTTATGCTTGTGGTTTGGATTTCTCTCCTGACATGAGGTGAAAAATTGCATTTACTTCGAAAGTTTGAATGTATATGTATTTTATGTTCTCATATCATATTGTTTTTTCTTTCCCTTTATTAATAGTTACCTCGTATCGGGTGATGCGGATGGAAAATGTTATATTTGGGATTGGAAAACAACCAAATTATATAAAAAATGGAAAGCTCATGACGGTGTATGTATCGATGTATTGTGGCATCCACACGAACCTTCGAGATTAGCTACAGCTGGTTGGGATGGAAAAATAAAATATTGGGATTAAGTTTCAATTATATTTTTACAAAAAAGAGAAAGGACAGAAAAATGTAATTTATATTTTATATGATGTGTACAGAAAGATTTCGCGCAAAATTTTTCAGTGACGATATTGGATGTACTTACAATTTAATAGACGGATGTAAAATAGTAAAGTTATTGAAAAATGTTTCAATCGCCTCGATTTGATTGACTTACAATTATTATCCCTATCTGAAAAGCATGTGTTTTTCAAGAATAAATTGAACGACATTGTTTTGAATTTTCGATTGTTGTATTTTTAAATTATGTTAAGGTCCAACAGTATTCCGTCGTATGCCTTGAATATGCCCGTGGTACTATTAGTCGATAGAATAGAATTGGATCTTTATACTTCTTCCATTATTAATATTATTCAGTAGTAAGATTTGGTAGTGCGTTAATAATATTTTTTGTTTCCTCGTCATATGTTCTTTTTTCACCCTCTCCTCCTATATTGCATATTGAAAACAGGGAGGATAATCAGAAGTCGAAAAACATATAGGTTATAAACCAATCGATTATAATTTTAGTATAATGTTTCAATTCACAGTTTTCTTCGTTGTTTTATCGTACGTTTACCAAGTATCATATAAGAAAGTGATGTTAGGTTAATTGTTACCGATCTTTTAATCACAAGCAGTACCTTCTACTGCCTTCGGAGGAGAAAGTGGTAAACTTTAAACATTCGGAAACAAGATTTATGAGTTGGTGTATGAATTATGATTTTCTGTTAATTTATTTCGTGTTTTTAAAAAATAGTGTAATAATTTAATCGTAAGGTGGTTTACTGTTTTAGAATAAAACGATTTGGAACAAAATATGGCGTCTGGTAAAAGTACAAGAGAAATTTTATTGTCTGTTGTCGACGATATTGAGTTAATAGCAAAGTTAGTACTAGTTAACGAATGACCGTCCTTATATTTGTAATTCTCGTAAGAAAAGAAAATGAATCGTATTCTTTAATCTTTTTAGAGAAATGATTGAGAATACGATAGCTCAAAAGCCTATGAAATTATCCAGCGAGGAACATGCTCAACTAACTGAATTATTAATTGCTAAGGACAATGAACTTAAAGCGACTTTAAAGCGAGCAGCTGAACAGGCAATAATTAATTTAAAAATGGAGGCTTTAAGAGCCGAAGTTGAAAGACAAGATCAAGATATCCAACAGTTACAACGACAATTAAAGGAGGCTGAACAAATTCTAGCTACCGCTATTTATCAGGCGAAACAAAAATTGCAATCTATTGCTCGTGCTAATAAAAAACCAGTTCCATCTGAAGAACTAATTAAATATGCACATAGGATCAGTGCGTCGAATGCTATTTGTGCTCCACTTACGTGGCAGCAAGGAGATCCTAGAAGACCATATCCCACAGGTATATTGTTAATTCTTGTGTCTTTGATGTTGATAATTATATGCAACTGTTCTGCAAGTCCATGGACACGTTTGTTGCACAGATATCGAAATGAGACTAGGGTACCTTGGAAGACTAAGTGATCTTCCTTTGAATGGGCAGATGTTGGGTAGCCATCCTGGAATATCGTCGGATTTACATAGAGCTGGACATCCTGTAGGCGGTATGCATAAGGAAACTACCTATATACATTGTCCTAAGTACTATTGATTTTGTTATATCGCTTTGTCATTGTTTTGTAGAACCCCCGGTATCGCAGGCGAATCAGTTTGCGTGGCATCCATCTGGAGAAATTCACATGTCAGTGAGTGGGCAAGGAAGCGTTGCAATGAATACGCATAAACAAGAAACAGAAGACGTTGAAGTTATGTCAACAGATTCGTCGAGTAGCTCGTCTAGTGATTCACAGTGAGCATTATGTATTTGTTAACATTGGAGGATATTTCGAAATATGGTAGGTGAAATAAATTTTCTTTTTAAGAGATGAGAACATAACTTTATTATATCGATTAAGCGTGTTTCTTTCCTATTTTTTCTTCTTACACCGATATCACAGAATAAAAAAGATGGTGAGAAACGTGAAAAACAGAATTTATTTTACAATTTCTTATATGCTTTTCTCGTATATCACTGTTTTTGATGTCGTTAAATAGGTTCGAGTAGAATCTGTGGCAGAAAATGATGTAGAGTCTGAGGCGTATAATATGCTTCAAAATTAGCCTGAAACAATTGTTTATTACGTTGATGAAGTTGTCAATTGAGAAAGAATAGATCTTTTCTTATCGCAGTATAAAAGTTACCAGTTGAACTTCATGTTTGAAATTCGTTTTCTGAAATAAAATGTTTTCATCGATGCAAACGAGACCGAACAATTTGCAATCTTCTTGAACCTTACTTATATTTTTGTACAATAAAAGCTCTTGCAATTTAAATGCTGGAAATGTAGAAAATTTGCTATTATATCCCGAGCTCATAATTTCTATTGCCATTCTGAAATATATACATAATATAAATTAATTGCGTGTACGTATACGCGTATCGTAATAGTCGTAATTGCTCGAAGAAGCAAAATGTCGTATGCGGCGCTTACGACGTCCATTTACCTTCTTAATTTTGGTGCATTTGTTACAGCTGCACAGACGAGTATCGGATCTGGAAGTCGTTTAATCAAAGAGAAGACGCGCACGTAATTGTTCATGTAACAGGCTAATGATATTTCCACTGATAATTGTACAAGCGAAGATTTTCTACAACAAAAATGATACATACAAATTGTAATATACATGTATGTCACCAACGGCAACGAGTATCAAACGTGTCTTCTGTTTATCAGCCAAGTACGTATTGTTGATCTGTACCTCAAGTAAAGTGGAAGATTCAATGCTCTTTTTAACGATTCGCAATTACCCATATTTAAAAGAATGTACAACGCTTCCATTCGTTGACGATCATTATTTAATGTTAAATTTTTCAGACATTTATCGATCGACAGAGAATCCTTGTTCGTTGGAGTATCGTACAGAATAAGTAAATGTGTAATACATTCGGCGAGGTGTAATTCGTTCATTTGTCTATCGTATATGCACGAGTTCTCTTCGCATAATCTATAATCGCTTTTTCGAGTTAATTTTATCATATTGCGCGTCTATTATCTTCGTAGAATTTTAATCGTACCTCTGTGCGGCGTATACTAAAAATCGAACCATCAACTCGTACAGTTTGATGCCTGTATAAGATTCATTGATTCTTTGTATCGTAACATCTTGTCTAATGCACCGCAAGCGATCGAAGATAAAGTCGTAGACCACGGCCCAATCGACATCTGTCCTCGTGGCGATACTAAAATGCATATTTAACTGGTTAATAGATCAAATGAATTTGTAAATCGATGTTCGCGAAAAAGAAGTGTTTTTTTTTGTGAAACATACTTGGTAAATAAATATTTGATTGTCGATAGTAATACCGGTGCGGGTCGTAGTTGAGTCGGATCGGTCATAATTAATCCTGCTGCTGAGCGGCTATAGCATTTAATAGTTTTTTTTGGATCCGCTTTTGGTTTTGTTCTTTCCGCATTTTCATCGATCTCGAACTTATGCAATAAACCTTTTTCTTCCCTACTACAAACGTTATAGTGTTGCATTTGCTATTGAAACTGCTTTTTTTATAAAATATAAACGAGATTCGAACAAAATTATTGATTTTCGTTGACTGTCAGTCTAGCACAATGTAAGTAGATTACTGTTTTTAAAATTAATGGAAGTTTGTTGAAATTTTAATTCTTTTGTTATACCATTACCTTCAGATATCGTTTTTATACTGAGAAGAAACATAAAAGAATAATAAAATCATTCTGACAGTTTCCTTTATATTATTTATAAGTAGGTAAACAAATGATAAATAGATTTATTTCAGTAAATATTGCAATATTTGATCGTCAGAAGATGAATCCTGGCAGAATAGTTGAAAAAGCGTGGTTGCGAACGATTGAAATGAGAATCTCATTCATTGTTTGTTATGCGCGTATTTTCGGCATGGAAAAACAATTGTTTACCAATGGTCACGCGTAGCGGACGTGAACCGATTAAATTCCTGAATATCATCCTTATAAAGGATACAGAGTATTTACAGAGAAAAATATTTTAATTTTTCACACGTTAAAGCAGAATGATCCATGGAATGATAGTTTCATGCGATATTCTGTCCCCCTTTATTTTTTGTTGGCCATAGGCTCTTGCTAGCGATCAAATCATAAGGCAAGGATTAAGATGTTTTATATTGATACTCCGTTCATTCATACCGGCGCATTGTATATATTAAAATTGTGTCCTGCATGAACATCCTGCGTAACGACTTTACAAAAATGATTCGAATATCATTTACGGGTGGACTATGTACACCGAACTATAATGTCTAATCTTTAAATTAAAGTCTCGTTCATTTTCCATTAATTTTTACACCCAAATAATATTGTTGCATCGCATAAAATGCCAAGGACAATAATTTATTTCAGTTTCAATATTCAGACAATGGGCAGAAGTCTGCATTTTTTAAGAATTTTGTTGCAAAGATGTTGGATGAAAATATATATACCACTGACATTTCTGAATCTTTGACATTTTAATATCGATAGTAATATAATAACTACTACATTAAAATATTATCAACAAATATATAAGAGCCTATAATAAGTTTTCAGAAATCTGTAATGCCTATTAACAAATATATATCTTTAGTTTAATTCCAATATGTTTTACTGACAATATTGTCAGAAAACAACTTTCCATTTTCAAATATCGGGTTTACAAAATTAAACCTTTGCCCAACAGAGTCTTAATTACTCATATTGTTCTTGAACCAATTTACAGGCACAATGGAATAACAGTAATAACTTTTCTTTGTAGTGACGGGAAAAAGAATGTTTGTGAGAACCTGTTTCTTTGAATGCTATTTAAGAGTAGTCGTATTCACGAGTAATACATATGATTAATGATATTTATACGACTTTATGAGACGATTTACTAAAGTGAAAAGAAACATAAACGTTCGCAAAAAAGAAGACAATAACGTGGTATAATGGAGATGTCAAAAAAACTTGTAGAAAGATCAATTGGTTGGACCACGATCGCGACACCTATAAAAAGGTTATTCGCATATGAATTTTCGACGAGGTTCTGTATCGCTTACTATTTAGTAATTTCATGTAATATACATTCCTCGTTTAATACGAATTCGTAAGTTTCGTGGTACGTTAAACTTACATTCGTCGCTCTTTTCCTGGACACATTAATAAACATGTTCCTTGTATAAATTCAGCCATTCTACGAGATTCATGAGAAACGTAATACCTGTGACACAACGGTTATGCCTTATTTATATATACCCGCAAAAACGTAAATACAACGCTAAAATCGTCCCGCGTCTGTATGGTTATAAAAATGTTCATTTATTAACTGATTCGCAGTCTGTATACATAGGTGTTGCGTTTCCGCACATGCGTATCATGAAGTGTCACGATACACGACAGATGGCAGATTAAAACTACTTCTGTCTTTCGCACTGATAGTTTCAAAGTCGAAGCTAGATGAAACGATCCGAATACGCGAACAATTTATGTATGATCATGATTTGTTTTATCGATAGAGTACAGAATTTGTATGTGGGTCATTAAGAAAATATATGTATGTATGTATGTATACACACTCTCGCAGAAGTGACGCACGTTTTTAAAACGGTACACGTGTTATTAACAGATAACCGTTGAAACAGTTTGATCATTTAGTTCACGTATACGAGTACGTGACGTATGAGTGCATGCATATAAAGCGGGCAAAAGCAAATTAACGTTTTTTCAATGAAAACGATACGAAAGAAGAGACGCGTCTTCTCATTTGCGTTATGAAACACTGAATCGGCGTTGACATTGCCTCGTTCTCGTTGGCCGTTCATGGCTTACGCGATATCTACCGCATAGTTATCTCCATCGATGTCACCGTTATTACAACGAAGGTTATTGCTCTTGCGTAAATTATCTCGCTTCTTTCTCTTAATTTTGATGCATACTTTTTAGTTCGAAGGAGGAGTAACCTATTTTTTTCGTTATTTTCGTTATTTCCTTGCTTCGATTCGTAGTCGCATCTCGTCGGTTTGTTTCAAAAGAAGAAACAATGTTTATGTAAAAATTAGAGCGAAAAAGTCACGATTTTTCCATTTACTCTATCGTTATTTAAATAACTGAATACGACGAGAGAAACACGTGTGCTCTTGTATGGTTTTAAAGGTATAATTTGGAAATAAACGGAGCATGACATATGGGGAAGTAAAGTTATTACGTGCGTTCGGGGGCGTTACTTTTGTCATAGTTTTACCGAATACGGTAAATAACAGCTTTCATCGATCGTAATTTACGAAAGATTCGCGACCGAATAGTCATGATTCTTTCCACGTTCGCGTTACGTGGCCTTCTTTCTTGACTATTCCAAGCAACGAATAATTGCGTAAGGCCAAGGTATACGATAGTACGCTTTACGTTGCGGTTACGGTTGTTGAATGTCGTGTACCGTAATTTAAGTTTCTATTCATAATGGAATCTCGAAGCAGTTTTCTTCGTTTCGATGAAACAGCAAGTACCCGCGCTACTCTCGTATACGCGCGACAGTAGTATTATCGTTGAATTGCTGAAATTTCCTCGTGACAACTAATTATACATCGTCCATTATGGAGATCGGAGAAGGCAATAACGATCGTACCAAGCGCGGATTTACTGCGAAAACCCGTGACGCGTACGCGATTCTCCGAAAATGTTACTGTAAATTTCCGTTTCCCCCATTTTTTATTTCTTTTTTTTTTTTTCTTTTCTTTATTATAATCTCTGTTTGTTTACCTTCGAGATGGACGATAATTCGGCACAGGTTCGATGAATAATGTTTCATCGTGTTTTTGGAACATGTTGTAAAACATAAAAAGATCTTCTCACGTTTCATTTTTGAAGGATCTTCTCACGCGATGAGTCGGTTCAATATGATTTACGAACTTTCAAAGGAACGAGTATACTGTACATACACAAATTTGTCGATGCAATACTTGGACGTACACGTGTACAAGCTCCGACTTTGAAACGAAATCCGATGTATCGCGTTTTATTACAGTATTAAGCGCATTTGCGGTATAGATTAAACAAAGCGCGTTCAATGTTTTGCGTGATTCGATGAAATTTTTTTTTACAATGTATACATCGTTTGGATCGTCGACGGTGGAACGTCGCTCGAAAACCTGTTTCGTGGCGTGCATTCTTGCTTATCCATCGAAACCTACTGTATCCCGGTACTCCGTATTGGTAACCATTGAACTTCCGTTTTTACTGCTCAAAGCATCGTGCGTAGCTCGGAAACTGTCCTGTTTCCGCTCACGATCACATCGCGAACATGTGTACATACTTATCCTTCGAGAAAGAAGATTACGCGGTGGAGAACGCGTCAAGGTGCGCGCAAGCGTTATCTCCCGTTGAAAGTTTTCGGCACGTTCGCGTTCGTCCGAACGAAAGTACCGGAAAAATTCCTTCCTTCGGACATCGAGGGAAACGCGTTCGTTATCGCTTGAGTAATATAAAAGCAGATATTCACGTTCAGATGTTTCATTGCACCGTATAATAACGGATGGTCACGTTCGGTTTATTATTTTCGCATTAAGGGAAAAATCGTGTACGCGGCGGTTTGCTGGAAATTCCCCTGTCACCTTCATAGGGGAAGAACGAACGATCGTGAGAAAGGAAATACGTAATACGGAACTAACGAAGTCGTTGTTTGTTTTATGTTCTATACGCGCGTTGACCACGTAAGAAATAAAAAGTAAAAGGACCGTTGGCGATTCGTGGGGTATGGATGACCTCCACGGAATTCCTGTATAGAGAAGCGAACGGAGCTGCATTGGTCCAGTATTTCCCGAAGCGTTGCCGATTTTGCACGGTAGTAACGCGTTAAACGCGTCGGCCCGTGGTGAGAACGTGAGATCGCGAGAACGGGAAGTCGTGATACCGGGAGAACGAGAAAAAGAAACGGCTGTGGCGGGAACCGGCGCAATATCATGCGTGTTCATCGTTGCATCGCGAAGGATCAACGGTTTTCGGTGCTGGTCGTCCTGTGATTGAAAATAACGCCGAACGTACGACCACGATTAACTATCTTGAACAAAACCCTGGAAACTGCATAAAATTCGGTGCAACGGACGAGTGTTGCGATTTTTTCGTTTTTGCGAATTATTTCATCTAAATTAAGAAATTAAGGGTCGTACAAGCGATCGTTCGTTGTAAGATTCGTTTTATAGGATCGAAGAGGATTCTCGATTGTCATTGTCTCGGTGATTTTTCGTTCTAGTTTATCGTTCTTCGCGATCTCGGCATCCCGGCTGAAACAGAACATTTTTGACAATAAGTCATTTTCTTCGTACAATAAAATGCGTTGGTTTTGTAACGTCTAGAGTTTCAATAGTTCGTTCGTTTGTACATTTAGGAAGAATATCGACGCATCGCGCGTATTCTATTCTGCTCTAGCCTGATCTATTGAAATTCTTCTTGTCTATTGACTATTGAAATTCTTATATTTCCTTTTAATACTTAGATTAGATAACGCAGAACGTCGTATCCTCGTTGGTCGCGTATTTTGTCGCGAATCCAGATAACTTCCTTTTTGTATGTACGCCCGCGGCGCTCGCGTTAGATACGTATGGAAATGTATATTTATATATGTTTGTGTGTGCGTGTGTGTGCGTGCGTATGATTTTAACGTGGAACACTTTTATAGACGAAAAATGGGAAACTGGAAGAATACGTTATTGGTTCTGATCAAAATTCCTCTGCTGCTCCGTGGTTGTCTATCGGGTGAGTATCGAGAGAAAAATTAAAAACGAGTCGCCTATGTTCGTGGAAACTGCGGAGAAAGGAATGCGGTGATCCGTTGCCGTTGATTTCGGGCAGCGGTTAATGGATTTTCAACGTTTAATGTGATTCTCGATCGATTGTAGAAACGATCGTAACGGCCTACGATGATTACGATGTCGAAGGCATCGATCCGGAGATAGTAGACGAATTAACTTGGACGGATCATCCATGTCGGCGAACTTGTACAGATGAAGCACCTCCGATGGAATGTCGATACATTTTCAAATTAGAATCTTATCGTACAATGAGCAAAGCGTGCTACGACTGTCCGTTCAATATTACGGATTGTTTTCGAAAACATTGCATACCAGCTGATGGTGTCGAAAGATCGATTTTAGTGGTTAATCGACAAATGCCTGGACCACCTATCGAGGTATATACCCGAATGCGAACACGTACACGCGGTTTTTTACCTATAGATGCAACCGAGCAACATGCCAACGACACATTGATCGAAAACGAAAATTTTGTTTCGTTATAGTATTCGCAAAAATTCTGTTTCCATAAACGTTTATTGGTGTTATTATTATTATTATTATTATTATTATTATAGTAATAATAATAATAATTATTATAGCAGCAGCAGCAATAGTAGTAGTAGTAGTAGTAGTAGGAGTAAGTAGAAATAACGGCTCGGCATACGTAATAACGTTTCGCATTTCCATAGGTGTGCCAAGGTGATAGAGTAATCGTTGACGTGATAAATTCGTTGCATTCCGAAAGTACAACGATGCATTGGCATGGCCAACATCACGTTAAAACACCGTACATGGATGGTGTTCCTTATGTATCTCAGTGCCCAATTCCGCCAGGTTCCAGTTTTCGATACGATTACATCGCAACGGAGGCTGGTACGCATTTCTGGCATTCGCATCTAGGTAAGATTTCAAGCGAATTTTCGTCGCGATCTATCGCGCGTTCCAAACCATTCTTTTGTAGTTATTCAGGATCAAATCTTATTACGATCGTTTCAAGGTTTTCAACGAGGGGATGGTGTGTTTGGTGCGTTGATCGTACGCGTACCTCCCAAAATCAACTTGCATTATGATTTATACGACATTGACCATCATACTATGATTCTGTCGGATTGGACCCATGAATTGGGTATCGATAAATTCTTGAATCATCATCATGCGACCGGCGACAACAAGCCACCAAATCTACTGATCAACGGTTTCGGTCGTTTTGCGCCGCTTCCAAATGAAAACGGCAAAGATTCTGCTTCGATGCCAGTCACAACATTTACCGTTAAGCGGGTAACGTTAAAGTAAAATCTGAATCTATCGAAACGAGATTTACCACTATAAATAATTATTTAACGCGACATCGCGTTCTCTTTTTTCCTTACAGAATACCAGATACAGATTTAGACTGATTAATGCTGAATTTCTTAATTGTCCGATCGAACTGTCGATCGATAATCATACTATGCGCGTGCTTAGTTCGGATGGACGTGACGTTCAACCTGTTGAAGGTAAATCAAACAGAAGGTTTCAATTATACGTATAATCGCAATACACAGACACGCACGCGCGCGCGCGCGCGTATGCACTTATACAGAAATATTCTGTATGTAATTCTATTTCGAATTCTTTCTTTCTTAGCGGAATCACTCGTTAGTTACGCCGGCGAAAGGTTCGATTTTGTCATTAAAACCGATCAAAACGTAGATAATTACTGGATTAGATTTCGAGGACTAATGGACTGCGACGAAAGATTCACCAAGGCATACCAAGTTGCCATATTGCGGTACGAAGGTGCCGCAGACCAAGATCCGGAAGGTGTAGTCGCATATGAATACAGTTCCAACAATTCTTCGGGTCTGCCGGTGCGTTCGTCCAGTCTTCGCGTTTTATATTTCACTAATACACCCGACAATATGTATATTGTACGTCGGTCTTCTTGTTTTGGTCAAAGTATACGCGTAACGTATGAAAATATCGTGTCGTTAACATATATCGAAACTATTGTCGCGGCTCTTGTCGACGACAATCTCCTCTATAGTCCCGTGTTATTCTTTATTTTTCTGTTTTTTTTAAGCGCGATCATGCGACGAAACTTGGGTGCGATGTCGTGATTATTATGATGCATTTTTTAGCGAGTAAACGCTTTGAATGAAGGGACGGAAAAGAACGAAAGCCTAAGCATACCTCTGTTGAGAGCCATGGACGATAATGATCAGTCTAATGTTCGACCACCGGACTATCAATTTTACGTTTCTTACGACTTTTACAAGAAGAATAATCCACACTTTCATCGTGGAAAATTATACGGATTCGATCAAGGTATTAAAGGAAGCTGTTCCACTTCGTGCAACGCTTTCTACGGATTTATTTCTTGCTCGCGCCACTATTAATCTGTTCGTGATTAATGCCTTTCCGTTGATTATCTATTTTTCGATTCTTTTCAGCGAAATCTAACGCGCGAGTACTCACCCCTCAACTGAATCATATCTCGATGAAGTTACCATCCATACCGCTCTTGCCTCAGCGTGATTCCCTTGATCAGAACCAATTCTGTAACGCGAGTACTGTCCACGGTTGCGAACAAGATTATTGCGCTTGCACTCACGTGCTTCGCGTAAAACTTGACAGCGTGGTGGAAGTGATTTTGGTCGACGAAGGTTTACCAATTTTTCAAATTATTATTCAAATTAAATTATTATCGCTCTTGTCATCGCGTTTCTTGTATCTACGGTAACCGAGATTGTTCGTTTGACCGTTACACACGTTTTTTTTGTATAGGTTTTGCTTACGATGCCAATCATCCGTTTCATCTTCATGGATATCAGTTTCGTGTAGTTGCCATGGAAAGAGTAGGGAAAAATGTGACCGTTGAAAAAGTACGTACACTAGATAGAGAAGGAGCGATTCGCAGAAACCTTGACCACGCTCCTCTAAAAGATACCGTAACGGTACCGGATGGCGGTTACACTGTTTTACGGTTTCATGCGAATAATCCAGGTATGAACACCTTTTTCTAATTATTTTTTCCCCAAATTTTTGCTTACCCCTTACTACTTTTTCGCGAATATTCCTTACGTTATTTTTCCATTTATCTGTATCACCCTTTTAGGCTATTGGTTATTTCACTGTCACATCGAATTTCATGCGGAAGTTGGAATGTCGTTAATCTTCAAAGTTGGCGAACACGAAGATATGCTACCTGTTCCGTCCAATTTTCCTTCCTGTGGTAACTGGCAACCCGACCAAGCGCAAACTATTGAAACCGTCTTACCTGGTATTACCAAATATTCAGCAAATGATGCATTGAATGTATCAACGGAAGAAACCACCGAAAATGATGTGCGACAGCTTCTCAAATTATTGCCACAGGTTATACAATCGCTACGAATCTCAGCTTCGCCTCCGGTGACGGTCATTTCATGCCTTTTAATATATTTTTCCACTTTACTTATAATCGTTACATCCTAATCCTAGTCCACTGGACTTGTTATCAAAATCAAATTATGCGCGGTACTTTACCGGGTTTAAATGTATCTATAAATACGCTTTATACATCTACACTTTACGTTTTTAAACGTACACAGTCCAAATGTACTAGTATGCCGTTACCATTTTCTTTTCTATAAAATCAAATAGTTTTTGCTATGCGTATCGAAATTGTAGACTAAGACCAAGACCGAAATCGATGCATTTTTTTTTATTATTATTGCAACTAATATGCTATTTTCTATTGTTTTACTTTTCTACGATCTTACCTTTCCGACAGTTCGTTAACTGCTGACTTAAATAATATATTTGATCATTAGAGTTAAGTAGATAGGATAGGATAAGATAGAATAAAGTAGAATAGAACGTGTACGACGTGTTATCGGTTTCGAATAATGCCAAATATCGGTTGACAAATTCGAATGTATCACCAAACGAATCGCCGTTCCTTTTCTTGAACTGAACGAAACGAAACAAAACTAAACAAAATGGGACGTGCACATTTCAAATGTAGCTGATTTTTAAACGATTGCGATGCTGTGATACAATTATCGAAACTCTATGCGTCAATATTTTTAATCGCAACTACTTAAAACAACGACAAACCATACTTTTTTGTATGGGTATTATAACAATTTCGCTACGACTCGCACCAACCAATTTGTATCGTGTATATTATTGGGAGCCGTAAGGACCGATTTGTACAATCGCAAATACATATATTTCGAACGTTCCGAATATACATAACTTCGGATGCAATTAAGAATGCGAAAACGCAATAACCAACAGATCGACAATGTAAGGCTTTCGAAAGGAAAAAAGCTACTGTTCTGATGATTCTAGTCCTTGTATATTAGACTTATTAGGTGAGGAGGGGAATGTCTGTGATCTTTTGGTTTTCGATGACTAACTAGTCTTGGATGAGACGATGTAGGATTTTGGACTCTGATAGTAAATGCGAAAGAAAGGCTAACTAACTTCATCTGGACCCATTGGTTCCGAGTTATGTTGTATATCCAATAATAACTTTTTATTACTTGCTGCTATATATAAATGTAATATCAGTTTTGTATCAGATTTTCCATAAATTCTTAAAGAATAGATTAATGTATCTACATTATTTCCCAATTAAATTTTTCTCTGGATTTCTTACAATTATCGTAAAATTATTATAATACTTTTGACAACTATTTTCTTACAGGAATGATATGATTATGTACTGTTCCATTTATAGTAGAGGTACTATAAAAATCTCGTAGTATAATTTAGAGAATGTTAGTCGTTAAACATTGATGTACATTTTCTAAGAAGCAAACAACGAATTAATCGTGTAACATACATCTTTTTGTTGTGGCCTCTGAAGAGGATGCGCCAACAACTTTGCCATATTATCATGCAATTTTGCGGCGTTTCTTCCAACTTCTAATATATAAGAAACATTTTTTGTATCCAATCTTGCTATTTCGCTATAAATTTCTTCGCATAAATTTTCTGAACACGGTGGTTCATGCACGTACAATACATCAACAAAAAAATATGGATTCTTTGTAAGGTTATCTAAAGACACTTTACTGCTATCAAATTTTGGTACACTAGTAGAACGCGAATATAATAAAATTACTCTTGTTACATATTTTGGTGCAATTATATCACCCTTTTGCACAGATAGAAGTACCCTTTCTTCTATTTTATCGAATAATTGTCCCAGATCATAAGATTTTTCATCTTCTTTTTCTTCCTCTTCCTTCTTTTCTTTTTCTTCCTTTTCGTCTTTCTTTCTTTTAACTTTCACACTTTGTGTTCCATCTCCTTTGACTGTCTCTTTATGTTTTCGTTGTTGCTGTTGTTCTCCTTTTTCTTCTTCTCCTTCATCTTCTCCTTCTCCTTCTCCTACTTGTTGTACTACTTCTTCTTCATCTTCTGCTGTTTCAATTTCTGCTTCTATGATCTCTTCGTTGATAACATCCAAACTATCTATAACATTGCTGATGTTATTAGTAAAATCACAAATCCATTCGGCGCTTTGTGAATTTAAAGTCATGAGTGCATATTCGTGACAACGTTGAATAGTAGACTTCATACAAATAAAATGTTCCACCACCCGTTTTATCATAAACAGAGGCATATAATTTATTCCTTTGCTAAGTTTAAATGGTGTACAGTCTCTCTCTCTTACAGTGTCTATTACAAGTAAAATTTTTTCTGGCAAATTTATTCCTGGTAGATTTCGCATTAATATCTTATCCTCTTCGGACTGTGATGTTTTGCAATCCGAAACAAAACACGGTGTACTATTATCCATAATACTACTCATTTTCTATATTATTTCTGTTGACATCAATTTATACACGACCAAATTTTAATATCCACACTAATTTAACTTTCTTCTGAATTATTTGCAGCCCAATGAAAATTTATATACGTCGTTACTAATTACAAATACTTTTTGCTCGTCAGCTTAATACAGATATAAGTTACATATACATACGATACGTCTTCATGCAATACTGTATGGCGCTGATAAATTTTTCTGTTCATTACAATGAACAACGAATTTGACATACATTATTATTATATCCAAATCATCCAAGTGCCTGGTAGCAGACGTTGTTATTACGCTTAAAAATTATGATTTCTATTCTTTATGAAACAAGAGTTTACACAACGAGCTTTCACTCGTAATGCGCGAATGGTTCGAAAACGTTTCTAATACACTTACTGCCAACAACCCTGAAATTGGCATTAAGTATTTATGCATTTGCGATGTTCGTCACAACCAGAATATATACTTAGTGTTGTTTTGTATATATAGAAACCATGTGTCAAACGATCACTTTGCTGCGCGTAACGAGATTTGTTCTCTCGTGAAACGTACCAGATAGTCGGCATTTTTGCGAACGCGCGAAAGATCTAAAATTTATGACTGTAGCCGAGTGTAGTACATTAGAAATAGTAATAGTTACAAGATATTAAACTTACATTAACTAAATTTAAACGAATCGATAAAGCGTAAATCGGTGCACCATTTGAAGTAACCCCAGAAAACGTCTATCGGTAAGGTAGAGTCACACGATCCGAAAATGAGTTTACACGATTCCTGTTCTGACAGCCACCTACTAGTGTCTGGTCTGAATCACTACGTTCTGGGAGAATGACGAATTCATGCGCATACGAACAGTGCGCACATTTTTCCGGCGCTAACCGCCTTCACAATCAAAATACCGTTGAGTGAAGATGTACATAACTGTAGCCACTGAAAATATGAGTTAGGTCATTCACGATATCGTTGCAAGTAACGCTCGAATGGTTGAATCTTTTCTTTTCGTTGAGAATTTTAAAACATCTATAAACATACAACTTTATTTAGCTCCGGAAGTAATACCAATCGTGAATATATTAAGTGACGTGTTTTTTTAACCTTTAAGATGAAAACACGCAAAACTACAACATTATGTTGAAAGCTTATACATATAATGTTTATTGTGTACTTGCATAAATACGATTATAAAGTAATAGTTAATTACATTTTCTCTTTTTTCGGGAAACTGTTTACTCCCGACATTGCTCCTGAGAATCTTTTTAAAACACAGAAAATATATGCTGTAAAAAATGTTTTCTGGACACATAGAAAAAGGTCACATAGGCGAATTTCAATTTGAAAATCAAAGAAGAACTTTCGCAATTTATGGTATACATAGTACAATGTATCATATGACCTAATAAAATATTTTTTATTATAATTGTATGTCTGTTATAGCATATACTATGAATCCAATTGTACATGGTAGTACAGAGGACGATAAAAGTATAAAAAATTAAAATTATAGCGAAAGAAGTGGCAAAAGAATGTGGTGGTAAAACCGTATTTGCATGTACCACATTGTAGTCCCGTGATCATGGAAAAAGACATGAAAACAATGATTCTGCGTATATCAAAGGGTTTTTCAGCCCACTGACTGGATATATGACCTGAAAAGTGAAGTATCGAACATATGGAAAAAGAAGCCACCTGAGAAATTAGGAGAAATGTAAGCCAAGAGAAAAGAAACAGTGCGAGAAAACTGATAGAAGAAAAACATCTCTAAGGAAAGACAGTATTACAAAGTATAATAATGATATTTAAATCAATACAATATACTTCACAAGGATATGAAATATAGTGCACATCCTTCTATGCATTATCTATACCTGCAGTTACTCAGACAAATCATATTGTTATATTCTCTGTGTTAAATAGGATTGAAATGAATTGTAAAGAAATATTTATGGGTCACATTGTTGCTGATTATGCTTGCAGCTTGGATTTCGCTTCTGATATGAGGTGAAAAATTGCATTTACTTTGATAGTTTGAATGTATATGTATTTTATGTTTATCATATTGTTTTTTCTTTCCCTTCATGAATAGCTACCTCGTATTGAGTGATACGGATAAAAGTTGTTACATTTTGGGACTGGGAAACAACCAAATTGTATAAAAAATGGAAAGCTTGTGACAGTATACATATCCGTAGCTATTGCTCATTGAGATGAAAAAATAGAATATTGGGATCAAGTGTTAATTATATTTTTTCAAAAATGAAGAGAGGAAAGAAAAATAATATTTGTATTTTATATGATGTGTACAGAAAGATAGAACGGATGTATGATAGTAAAGTTAGTGAAAAATGTTTCAATCGCCTCAACAATTTATATATTGTTATTCACCATCTTAAAAGTATTGTTTCTAAAGAATGCATTGAACGTTGTCGTTTTGCATTTTTATTGTTAAGTTATTTTTGTCTCATTGAACAAGTATAAATTCAGTGAAAAATTAATCTGGTTGCTTTGTTATGTAAAGAAAAAGAATGTTAACAACCTTTCTACGTATTATTTTGTTCATACTAGAATCACAAGTCACTAACTCTAGTTTCACGTGGCGGTGGCAAAAATCAATAACAGCACGCGTCATGATGTCTGCCGCTTTCGTTTCGTGCGTCGTTGCAGATTTAATGTTTTCCGTGGTCATTGGCGTTTTTTCGTCGAATATCTTGAATTCAATGGTTCAGTTGATAAATGCTTAACAATATATTTACTTTTTAAGTTGTTTCAATTTACTATGAAATTCCAATGAATGCAAATGCCTTGAAATTGTGCGAAGATTCGTTAAGAGTTAGTGATAGATGGGAAGGTAAGAATATTTTATCTTCTTCTGTACATAAATGTATACATATGTATATTTTTCGAAGTTTTATAGTTTATGATTGTATAAATGACTCGATGCCAAAAATTATTCGGATCTAAATGTACACTTAATGTTTACGGCAAGCACGTGGTTTGAGTACATTTTGCACTGAAAAATCATTATTTCAGTTTAGTTAAAGAAAAAGAAAATGTACAAACATATTATGTACATGTATATTTTCTTTTGATATCGTTGAATTTAGCATAACCATGGTTTTATTATAAAAAATGACAGAAAGATTTTCTTTCGAATTGTTTTATGTGTTTATCAAAGAGCACAAACTGTTTCTCTGTCCTTATTTCAAATAAAATAATGTGAAAAGTAACTTATATAGAACCGTAATGTAACAGATTCAACGTAAAAATGGATGGCCCTGGATTAGGATATTCGTATCATCTTCCTTCTGCAGGGTGGAATCTTAGAGTAAGAAATGTTTTATCCCAGTTTAGCGATCTCTTCAGTGAATTTAACAAATACATTGCACCTGCTTATCACCATGATCGCTGCGAAAGGTACTCATTGTGTCTTGTGCACATATAATTGGTATATGTAACGGCTATATATATGATAAACTATAAACTAATAATGAAAGTATTACTTTGTTTTTGCAGATCAGTGCAGATGCGTTTATATTCTATGCATAAGAGAGAATTCGTTATGGTTTTCGTTGCTTTTTTTGCATGCTTCGGTTTAGCTGTATTCATTGGACTCGCGGGTAAGCTTTGTACTGGAATATGGCAGTTTTATTTTATTAATGAATATTCTAACAAATAATGATTGTTTTTTTTCTTGCGATATAGGTCCCCCTATCACTTTGACCATTGATCAAGAAGCTCACGTAAATGGAAGCGAGATTGCTACTGGTCCTTTTATTATGAAAACACCTTTGTTATCCACGTACAGTCAACAATTATGGGTTATTGCAAAATTACTCACCTCTAATAACGATGGTATCACAAACATAAAGAATTGATAGAATTTTGTAGTCTGTTCATAGGATAGAAACTGTAATTATTATATTTTCGTTATTTGCAGATGAAAGATACGATAAAAGTTTTCAAATAAGTATCTCTATAGATGGTATTACTACCGATCATAAAATGGTACCTATTTTGTCATCTGAAACTGGGCGCAATAGGTAAGAGGTTGTGCATTACATATTTTATGTAATATTTATCCTTTTTACTCTTTATTTTTACTCTTTATATTATTAGTACGCATGTGTACATAAATGAGCGTGCATTTTTTCATTATAGAACTAGACATTTAAGGTGCGAAAGACAAACTTGCGAAGAACTCGTAGTTGCTCATCTGGGATATCTCGATTACAGTTATTATATTATTACTGTTCGTTTTCATGGACTTGAAAGCTTCCATCAACGCTACGTCATACACAAACTCACATTCTACGTCAGTAAGCACTACCTGCAATAAAATGTAACGTTAAATAACTCAGCGGAATCAAAACAATCGTACTTGGTAATATTTTTACTAATTCACAGTACAGAAATTACAACCCGGCATTTACGGAATTTGAAATTTGGTTTCGATTTATCTTCTTATTGACTGCATTCGGAGTTATGGTAAGGTTTAATCGTATTTTCTCGTATTGGTATTCAACAAAACGTTATACCATATGATTCGTGTTAACTTTTTTTTAGTGCTGGTTTGGACATTCTCTTCGAAAGTATCCGTTGCACGACTGGTCGATAGAACAGAAATGGATCTCGATACTGCTTCCATTATTAATCCTGTACAATAGTAAGATTTTGTGGTCTGTTAAAGATTTAATTTTTTTACTTTTTCATCAAATGTTAATTTGTTTCTCTGTTTTTCTCTCTTTTCCCCCGTGCGCCCTCTCTCTCTCTCTCTGCCTCTCTCTCTTTGTCTCTCTGTCTCTATTCTTTTAGATCCATTGTTCCCAATGACATTTTTGGTCAACTCTTGGGTGCCTGGTATGGTAGATGCAATTTTACAAACAACGTTCCTTTGTGCAGTTCTCATGTTTTGGTTATGCGTTTACCATGGTCTAAGACAAGTATGATTTGTTGTTAGTTTAAATGTAATTTAACGTAAACATAATCATGTTCTAATGCTTGTAAAATTGTTATTGCGCCATGTATTCCGACAGAACGAAAGACGACTGATAACGTTTTATCTACCGAAAGTATTGGTAGTGGGACTGCTATGGTGTTCAGCACTGATTCTGGCAACTTGGCTTCGTTGCACAGAATTAGAAGATCCCACTTACAATTACGTTCTTGATACGTCGAATTATTTCGTAAGTAACAAAAAACAATAAAACGATGGATTACGTTTAATATGCAAGATATTCAGTTAAGTGCAAAAAATCGTATCATTGCAGGGTTTCAAAGCATTTTTCTTCACGGTAGGAGGATTTTATATCGCATATTTGCTTCTTTTGATATTGAGAGCATACAGTGAATTGAGATCTATGCCGTACTTTGGTATGATAAACAAACGTATTTACAGATGTTTCCGACTTCTTTTTTTTCCTTTCTCTTTATAATTTTTCAACCTTTCAAGGTACATCATTTTTTTTGTAGATCTTCGCTTGCGTTTCTTAACGTTACTGGCTAGTGTTGTTTCGTTGGTTTGCGGCTGCGTGACAGCTCGACAATTTGGAGCTGGTATTTTCGAGGATAGTTTTGCTTCTCGTCTAAGTACTTATTATCATTCATCTGCTCAATTTATGACCTTGTATGGTCTTCTAAATTTCTACTTGTACACTATGGCTTACGTGTATGCACCTGCACATCAACAAGTTTACGGTCAACGTAAGTACTTCATTCAAATTAGAGGGAAAAAATGCATTCGATATGCGGGAATGTACGAACACTCATATAAATTTATATTTTACGTATTTCATGAATAACGAATCTTTTTACGATCGACGCTAGATTCCTCTATAACAAAAGACAACCCTGCATTTTCTATGATCAACGATTCCGACGAGGACGTAATATATGGATCGGACGAAGAAGTGGTTTACGGATCGGACGAAGATAGCAGACGGCCTTTAACCCGCGCGTCTCGAATTAGTGATAGTAATTAGTTAAACTAACTATTGTTAATAAGAACAGAAAAATTATTTGCAAACTAATAATATAACACTTATGATAATAATAATAATAATAATAATAATGATGTAAAATAAGAGAGTAAGGAGTAAGGATATATTGTAAAATAAAAGATGCCAAGGTGATCGATTGGTTGCAAGAGAAATTGAAGAAAATTTAATTGGTCATATATACATATTTTTTTTTTCGCGTCATATTTATTCCCGGTTCTTACACTAATTTTGGGACGACCTGTAGATACATACAATGACAGTGACGCGCGTTACAAAGTGCGGTCTGGTAGGAAAATCAAAAGCATTATTCGATGTTAGAGACAATTTAAACTCGAACGTCGAAGCTCGAAACTCGAAACTTGAAGGTTCGATGGCTCGAAGGTCAATGCGTATGGATGCGTGATATGTACGCGTACAGTGTAAGTGTAGGAAAGGAACAAACCGTACTACGTTATTTTGGTTTGAAGCATCGTGTTGATATTAATTAAATCTTGATTGTCAAAGGGTTAGAACGAACGTTTAAAAATATTATTAACAAAATTATTCTTTACAATCTGCCGAATGTACATATTGCTCGATATATACTGTTATATTTAAATACAAATAGTTCGCTTATCGTGTATCAAATATTATTCATTTACTCCGTTTTCTTTTTTTTTTTTTAACGAAAATAATACCAACGTGATTCTTTTCAGACGAGCAAGTTTACAAAAAATGCCGAAATCCAAAGAGTACGTGTCTTCTGACGACGATAGCAGCGAAAAGGAGGTATTCGATATTTTGTAGAACATATCCTAGCCTAAACGATGCAAAGTACAGTAGGAAAATTGACGCAGGCGCCAACGTACCGATACGAACGTGTAACAAACACATTATTTTGCTTTGCTAGGAAGTGAAGTCGAAGAAAAAGCAGAAGAGGGAAATCGACGATGCTGGCGAAAAGACATCGAAAAAGTCAAAACGAGAATCAAGCGAAAACGAGGATGGTACTTGGGATTTAGGAAATAATCGCCAAGTCACCGTGAGAGACTTTAAAGGGAAATTATACGTTGACATCAGAGAGATGTATTTCGATAAAGATGGAAATTTGAAACCAGGAAAGAAAGGTATTAATACTTCATTTTTTCAACCGCGAAAGATGATTAAATGAGAAATAAGTGAACAAAAAAAATGGTTTTACTACACAGGTATTTGCTTGAACGTGGCGCAATGGCGGAAATTATTGTCCGTTGTGGAAGACGTGGACAAAGCGGTACATTCGAAATCTTGAATCACTCGCTTATTATTTGAAGACACTTAATTTATAATGTATGTTTTTTTTTTTTATATCGTTTTCAAATACGATAATGCTCCGTTTATCCGAACTGATCGAGAGAGAGAGAGAAGATGGTTCAAATAATCGAATAATTCGGCTAATAGGAGAATTTACAAATTCTTCTCTTAATTACAGAGAATCAATCTCAGGTATTGATTGGATAATCGACTAAGAAACCCGTACACAGATACATCAGCACCGATATTAACAGACCTGAACTACGGCTTCCTTGTCGATTGCCTAATCAACCGATCCAAGCATGGTCTAGGCCATGTTAAAGTTGGAAAATTTTCGTTGTAGAAATATATATTTGTAAAGTCGGGTCGACTCTTGACCAGAGCCCGAAAGCATTCGAATTTGGTTTTTCGGCCCTACTCCCGACCGTAGTTCGGATAACGACAGCTCGATATACGTATGTAAGTTTCATCTATAAAACGTTACGTGTCAGTTCGTTTTACCCGTATTGCGAGACATTTGTAATAAAATTACTTTTCATCCAAAGAAGCGTGTTTACGAGTTCATGTCGTAAATTTATGTTATGAGTGGAAAAATAGAAGCTGGAGAAGGGAGGCAAGAGAATAAAATATTCAAGTATCGAGCTTAATGTCGCATGATAATACATTTGAAATTATTCAAAAAGGGTAGGTAATAACAGTCTTGCATGTTTGTTTCTAAACAATTACGATAAGTATATCAGAATAACAACGTGGATCGTTATACACCCGTAATAAGGTCGGTTAAATTCAACGACGTTTAGGCTGGTCCATGAACGGACGTTAAGAACTTATCTAAATCCAAGTTGTTCAATAACGTCTGAGGATCGGTCAAATATTGTCGTTTCTCGATCTAAAAAGAAGCCACAAATGTACGTTGTATTCTCGTTCGATGTCTGTTAAAAATAATCGAACAAATCTAATCGGTTACCAACCTGTTTACTTTCTTCAGAATCCGTCAACATAGTCTTCTGATGTTTTACAATCGGGACATCTGAAATCATTGATACATAGTACAAAAATCATGCACGAACATTTGAACAAATGTAGATTTCTCGTAAACATGTCTAAATAATGACCTTTAATGATTTCTTGAGTTTTTTCTATTTTCAAATGCTTGTTGTTATCGCGTTGGCTAATCTTGTCTCTTTCATTGATCGTAGAAGTTTGAGTCGTAATATCGGTATCGGTGATGATGGTGGTAGCGATAGTCGTAGCGGTGGCGGTGGTTGTATTTGTAATGATAGTGGTGGTAATTGCGGTGGTGGTAGCGGTAACGATGGAGGTGATGGAGGCGGCACGGTTGTTCGTTTTCGAGAAAAACGGCTTGTCGATAGGAGACGAAGTGGCGAGTGGTTTAGCGCATAAATTCGTTACGGTTAACGCGTCGACGGGTGTTCGATCGAATATTTCTCGATGATTTTCATTCTTGAGAGGCGATTTTCTATTCGGCAATTTCTTTTTCGTTTTTGGCGGCATATTAAATATTTCTTCGTAATCTGTGGCTGTCCATACTTTAACGTACTCATCGTTATTCTGATCGTTCAAGACTACATTAATTTGAAATTCGTGAGCACTGTATCTTCGTCTTCTTTTCTTCAACGGGGCACCATCGTCGTACAAAAAATGATATTCCACCGAATTTGGTAGAGCCGCGTTCAAATCCGTTCTACGATTATCCTCGTGCTCCCTCGGTTCTTGTTTCTCCGGATAATCGGTTTTGCATGCAGGAACAAGTTCCAAACATTGAAGAACGCGCGATAAATCTTTAGTATTCGATAAATCGGACTCGTTCCTAGACGTTCCGAACGTTTCGGTTTTCCGATTACGCGAAAACTTTGTTTCGCGATCGTTCTCTTCGTCGCTGAATAAATCTCGTTTCACCTGATCGATTTTCGATTTAGATGTAACGCTCGCTTTACCGCTACGATTCGGATATTCCGTTACTTGGTACGCGTTTCCGTCGTTACGGCTCTTTCCGTTCCTCGTCGCATCAATCTCGTTCTTGTTCGAAATCGTTCCATCGTTCGTCTCGTTCGGCAACATTTTACTATCAAGACCGCGTTCTTTCAAGATTCGCGTATAATTTTCTTCGGTATCGATCGTGACAGAATTTTCCGTCGTTACCAATTTCCTAGTATCTTTATTTTCTGTTAATGTACTGTTCGATTGTTCATTCTCAATGGTAACGCTCTTCTCCTTTTCCTCGATATCGTTCTTACCATTCCCCGCAGTTTCGCCGATAGATTTTATCGAATCATATCGAAGATTCGCGATCTGATCGTCCTTTTCGTTTTGATTTAAATTTACTTTTAGATCAGCGCTCCCTTTAACATCTACTATGTTCGAATGTTTTACGCTCGTCCCACCAGTGGAATCGCGATTACTATCGTTATTATTGTTGTTGTTGTTGTTGTTTTGGATGCGAGCGGCAACATTGTTATCGTTATCGTTCTCGGTATAAAGCTCTTCGATCTGCTTCTTTCTCCTTTTCTTCTTTCGTTTATTATCGCTAAACGATATCGGATCGCCGTTTTTTCCAATACACGCGGTACGATCGTTTTTTCGTTTTACGTTAATATTATTTTGACCCCTACAAATAATGCGTTTCCGTCGAGTTGTTGTTCTGCCGGTAAGACTAGAATTTGGAATTTCTCTAAACTTTGCTATCATACGTTGACGCTTCGCTTCTAATTGAACGATTAATTTCTCGTCTATGGTCAAACACTTTTGTCGTTGTTGTTTTTTTAACGAAGAAAATTGTTTGACCGATTTTGCGGATTTAAGGATACGCTGCGCGTTTACTACTTTTGTCTTCCGCTTGAAGTTTATCGTCGTAGAATTTTCTATGTAAGAATCTTGATTCCGACTCTCCGAATCTATGAACGCTGAAATTTTCGAGGACAAATTAGTCAAGTTTTCTACACCAGCCTTAGAACTGCTAGGAGTCTCGGATATATCCGCTTCGTCGATTAAAATTTCATTTTTAGCTGGAGTTTCTTTCGCGTCGTTTTGCGACTCCTCCCGCTCTTCTGTCTCTTCTTGTTCGCTTGTCATTACCGGAAACACTTTTAACGGCGAAGATTCGCATTTTCTCGAGACGATGGTTGCTTCCTCGGTAGGATTCACGCGCGACACGTTCGTTGATCTGATCGTTAATTTCGTTGAAGTATTTCCTGAAGTTACCGAATATTCAGTATTCGTAGTTTCTTTCACCCGCATACCGATGATTTTGCGCATCGAATTGTCGTGACTCGTTTTGGTGCAAATTTCTTTCGAAACGTTTTTGTACTTTTTATTGGACGATGATTTCTCCGAGACGTTTGTTACCCGGGAATTCGGGAAACCGGACGAAAGCGATAACGACGACGATGACGAGGACGACGACGACGACGACGACGAGGAAGACGACGACGACGATGACGAGGAAGACGACGATGACGACGAAGATGACGACGATGAGGAAGAATTGGACGATGCCGAAGAAGAATTAGACGAAGTCGAAGCGTCGCTGTCGTTTGATTCTTCACCGTTGAGCAAATATTTTTCGTTGCCGGTTACCTTCGTGGAAAGTTCGTTTTTCTCTATATATTCCGAGACTTCGTCTTTTAAGCGACGATCGTGTTTATTACGTTTTGTGCGATGAATTGACGTTGTCGTTGTAATCGAATCTCGAGAACCAGCCGATATTTTAAGTTCTCTAATCGCTTGTTCTTTAGGTAAATTTTCCTTGATCACTTCGAACTGCGTTATTTCTAATTTCGGGGATGGCCGCGTTCCGAGTGATACAACAAGATCACGAGGTACGCATCGTTTTGCGCGCTGCGGGGACAATACGGCCGACTTTTGCGAACTTTTCACCAAATTTGGTTTCGATAATTTTTCCGAATGTTCGTTTCCTTCGAAAGTAGGTTTGTAATAGGGGGAACAGCGATCGAACGTTTCTTTCTTCGTGTCATCGATCGTTGTTTCTTCCAAATGTTTCGGAGTTAACGCTATACAAGGCGTTGTTGGAAATTCCGGAGTGTTTATAAAATTACGTATTTTGCTCGAGTCTTCGTTCATTTTAACGAACGGAGTCGTACTGCTGCTAGGACTAAGTAATCTAGGCGTTGGTGGAACGTCGTAATTCTCCGATTTTCTTGGCGTTTCCAATTCGATCAAGCTAGGCGTTTCCAATAATTGTCGGGGGACGTCCACGCATGTTTTTGTCAATTCCAAAAATCGTGTATCGTCCATCAACGTTGCATTATTTTCGATGCTACATCTGTTTAGATTCGTTTTTAACGTTGTCAACTGAACATACTTCTTTGCTTCCCTTTTCTCAACTTTCGAATCATCGATTGTTCTTACCATTGCCGTTGCCGTTGCCGTTGCCGTTGCCGTTGCCGTTGCCGTTGCCGTTGCCGTTGCCGTTGCCGTTGCCGTTGCCGTTGCCGTTGCCGTTATCGTAGGCGTAGGCGTAGGCGTAGGCGTAGGCGTAGGCGTAGGCGTAGACGTAGACGTAGACGTAGACGTAGACGTAGACGTAGACGTAGGCGTTGGCGTCGGCATCGTCGTCGTCGCAGTCGTTGTTGTTGTTGTTGCTATTATCGTTTCAGTTATAACCGTACTGTTGGCCGTTGTATCAAATTGACCCTTTTTCAAGTTAAATAATCGGCTCGACTTGTCGCGTTCGAAAAGGCCGTTCGTTTTCGTGTCATCGACATCGACAGGCCTAATCGACAAATTTTTATCCGTTACAGAGGCAACGTTACTTCCTATTTTTCCCTCCGACAGTGTGTTCGTTTTTCGCTCCTCTTCTTCGATCGATCGTTTTTTCCTCGCATCGATAACCGCCTCTTTTCTCGAAGAGTTTTTACCACTTTTCCCATTTGATACTCGCGATTTCCATGTTTCTCTCTTCGAAGCCATGTTTTTGCCTTGTTTCGTGTATTCCGCCGTTTTCCCAACCTTGGACGATACGCTTGTTCCCCGGCGATCGTTTCTCGCGCTCGTCTCTCGTAAACATTTTCGTAAGTCCGCGTCCCACGTGTTCTTCGTAGTTCTCGATAATTTTATTTCAGGTTCGGAGGAATTGCTCGCATCGTTCTCGCGTGTACGAACATTGTCGTTTAAAGCTTCGCTTTCCTGAGACTTTTCCCAATCGTTTGTAACCTTCGGCACAGAATGTTCCACCGTAGCTGCGCCGACTTTGTTGGACGGTTGGCTGGCTTTTACTGGACGCATTGCGGTATCGTGCACGGTAGTTATCGCGCAATCGGAAAACGGCGGAGACTTGAACAAACAAGTTCTACGTACGGCTTTAACCTGTTTCACGGACGATGAGTTTTCGCTGTCGCTAATTGTACCATCGGTGGCGACGGTAGCTGTGACCGTAGCTGTTGCGGCCGATGCAGACGCTAGCTTCGTCGGTGTATTAAAATCAAGAACCCTTATATGATTGTTTCTCCGTCTGGGCGTAGATAAACTCAGTCTATAATTTTTTGTTCTGCTTCTCAACAACGACCTCGGAGTGCGTTTATTAATAAGGCCGCATTCGCCTACACTGTGGCGCGTTGAAGGCTGTTGCCCGATAACGATATCGTTTTTAACCGTAGCTACCAGTTTTTCGCTAGCTTGTACAACGGGTGTCAAGTCGATGTCTGATAAATTTTGGTTTTCGCTGTTCTTGCTACAACTAAATTTTATGTACGGAGATAATCCAGAGCCTGACAAACTAACGTTGTCCTCTATGTTTATCGTGGGCATACTTGAACTATCTAATAATGTTTTCGCGCTTTTTTCGTTGCCGTAGAGTGTGATCGATTCTCCGATGACCATTTTATTAGCATCGTCGTTGCTCAAAGCGGTCGAACTCGTGACCGAACTACCCACTAAATTGCTAACGTTCCGAATCGATGTATCTTTTGCTTCGTTGGACGTTATTTTATCTTGTTTTTCGGCTGCTTGCTGCGTTCCACGAGTCAACGATGTCAACGATGTCAGTGGCGTGAACGATGTGAACGGTGCGAAAGGTGTGAACGATGTCAGCGGAGCCAACGTAGTCAACGTTGGCGCCTGTACCTTTCGAGCAACATTTACCGTTTTTAAATACAGCGTTTCCACGAAATCTTCTTTGCCGATTTTATTCGTCGGACCTTTTGGAACGATAGGAACGAACCGCGAATTTCTGCCGGATGCTATGGAACGTGCTGCTGGATACGCCATATTTGTACACATTATATTGTTTATTTCTTCTTTTGAACACATTATTAACGTCGGTACCGTAGTTATATTTTGATGCTCGGATTTATTGCCATTCGCGTTGTTCATCGGTTCCTCCTTACATTTTACGGGCTTTGCTCTCTTTACCGATAATTTTTTTGTCTTTGACTCCGCCGTATCATTATTTCCAATTGTCGCTACATTCCTGTAATCTTGCGCACCTTGCCGGCTCTCGACTTTCGCCGATTTTACTTTTTCTCCTTGTCTACTTTCCTCGTGACAAATTTCCAAGTTTGACGATTTTTCGGATAAACCTTCAATCTCGACGATCTTCTTTTCGTCCGTACCCACGGATGCGTTACGAACGTCTTTCCTGTTATCTACGTTTTTTTCGTCATACATCGTTATACATTTATTTGTAATATTTGCATTTATTATACTCAATACCGCGGCAGCATTTTGATCTTCCAACGCGTTATCTTCTTTCCCTTGATCCCGTTGATCTTCTTCGATTCGAGCAATATGTTGCCTGGACGAACTGCGCAGTCTATGCTTCAACGGCACATCCGTCGTACGTATATCTGTCTCGTCGGATAACTTTATATCCGACGTTACGGATTCTACTGACCCGTTATTCGTCCAACAAATTTCAACTTGTTTCTCTTCTAATTCGTTCGTGAATGATTTCGGTTTCGGTCTATTTGCTTCCATCTCTTCGTCGGGACTCGTATCCGTTTCTACCTGTGATCCGATCATTTCGTCGAGAAATTTTTCGAATACCGGATCGGATTCCGTTGCTTCCACTATCGACTTAATCGCGTTATTTAACTCCGATACGATAGAAGTGTTCGCTTCGCCGTTCATTGGATCGTTTAAATGTTCTTCTTTCGAAGATACGTCTGTTGGAAGTATCGCTTTGTTGATGTTCTCAGCAATCCGTTCTTGTAATTCGGTACGATTCAATAGTTCTTTCGTCAGTAACTGATTACGAGAATAAAAAATTGATAGTTAATTTATGAACTAATATTAGGAAAGATGAAGAGAATGTTAGCACTTACACTGAGATTTTCAATTGGTTCGTCGTTAGTTTCTGATTCGGATTCTGGTGTATCGTATGGAGTAGTCTGAACTTCTACGCACGAATAACTCAGTAACTCTTCCGTGCTCGTAGACGCAGTACATTTTTCGAACATGAACGGTTCTTTCGCATCGTTTGATTTGCACCCATTATCTGCTACGACATCTTCTATGTTATGCCTATCTTGACTAATGCCTGATACAAATATTTTCGCTTAATTCCGTACTCTATATTAGTAATTCTATAATTCTTATGTACACATATACATGAATTTATATTCTTTATACATATTTACCATGATTATCGCTATTGCTACTACTATTTTGGTAGTTATTACTGTTTAGATTGCCATTATCTCCTACAAGATTGTTACGTTTCTTCTCTTCGACGTTAATGGTACATTTCAAGTGGTCCGACGTATCTATGTGCCCAGGTAAACTCTCTAACGGTGTTGCCTCTGTGCTATTATAACTGTTTACTATGAAAAAACGAAACAGATAAAGGCCAAAAGTTTTAGAATAAACGTACAGATTTCAGATCCTGTAAACTTATGATATTCTTAACATTCGTCTACCATGACTAGCGACAGAGTCGATCGGTTGAGATGTATTTGCCACTACTTTAGTACGTTTGCATCGTTCGCGATCACTGTTACTGTGACGTCTTTTTCGTATACTGCTAGATATTATAGGTGAGCCATTCGACACTTGAGTGTTAGCCTGTACGTGTATAAATATATAACAATACTACTATGTATCGTAAGCGACGCTACACCTATACTATAATAATAATGTTTAAATGATTCCTCGATCTATATACCTGTGTGGGAACATTGATATTAACAACGAAACGTTGCCCTCGGGTTTCTTCTATAAGAAACTTCAATTGTTCTAGTAAATCTCCGCAGTGTTTTGGTTGTTCGCAATCTGTAATTTTGCTCAACCGTTCTTGAACTATAAAAGGATTGTATATTTCATTGGACAAATTCTCAAGCTAATTAAATATCATAAAAAAATAGGTAAAATCTGATGAAAAAAATGTATATATACAGCTATGCAGTCAGCCATAATATCTTACTTGTTGCGTTAATAGCAAAAAACTTTTCGATAATATCGATTAGTGTCATTCCGCTGACTCTGGTGCTAAATCGTCTTCCGCTAGATATTACAGTTCGACATTCTTGTAAATGCGGACAAGTATCCAAAAATACTTTAGCAGCTTCCAGACAACTTTGACCCTCTAGATATCCTGAAACCAATTTTACTAATATTGTTAAAAAATCTACTGCAAAATGACGGACTGAGGAACGATTAAAATTGTATGGTTTTTTTAATATAACGTTCGGAATTAATTTATTAATTCATTCGTTCATTCACCGATTTTATATTGATTAATTTTTATCGTTTAAAACTTTTATTTTATTCGTATCAATTCGTCCGAATAATATACTACAATGTCACGAACATCAAATTGAGTATTAAGAAATGTTTTTATCGCTTTTCGTATTATGATCGGAATAAAATATTCACATTCCCGCCATACAACAGGTTATTATTAGAAATATAATGCTTCAAATATACAATGTTGTGTCACTCTTACCAAGAACTAATCTAGCTATTTCCGATGGTAATAGTGTTTCCATAATGATTATCGATGACTAAATTTTAATCCTATAATTGAACGTTCATTACGATTTCTGGAGACAACTAAAGCAAATGTACACTTTCAAACTCGGTATAGTAAAACAAGTTTTCAATAATCTCAAAAGACTTACATACTTACGCTCTATCGTACAGTTTCACCAACTTGAGAAGTCATATTTACCTTTATACAGTTTTACACCCTGGTTAGTGACATTGATATTTGTTACGATACTTATAAGCGTGTATGTGCATATAATAGCTTCATAGCTTCTTTGACTGCATTCACCAACATATTTATTTATACTTTGTCGTCGACCTTTTCCGCGAGTATTGTCTCGTGTAACCTATAATAAATTCATTAAAATTTATGAAAGAGGGTTAGGTATTATTTAACGATTATCTAATCGTGTATTAGTGTTTGCTTTTCTCTTTGTTGGAAATGTTCTAAAGCGATCTACTTTATCATTAGTTCGTTTTATTTTTTAGTATTGTTTATTATCATTATCCACGATTTTCTATTATAATAAACAATTATTTTAGTTAAAAATTTAAATAATAATTTAAAATAAGTTCTTCATATTATATTTGTACAATAGTATTTCATTTGCAGATTTATAAACAATGGGAAGCTGGCAGTTAGAAGTTGGACGAATGATGATGTATATATTATTTCCAATTGGTGTTTATTATTACTTCAATCAAACAGAAAATATTGAAAATTGGATAATTAATGAGAAGAAAAAATATAAAACCATAAGTAGAAAGGAACATCAAGAATTTTTGGAATTTCTGGAGAAATTTAATAATGAGCAACAAAGGAAGAAACTTGAGGAAATGGAAGCTAAATATAAGTTAAACATGTAATATATTTAGATGTATTTAGTATATAACAATTTTTTCAATTTGTTGCTTGATCATGACAAAATGTCAAATTTAACCCATTAACGAGTTTTATTACTATTCTATATGTAATAATTTTCACCAGCTTTTAATTATCAAAAATTTATATCATCAATAAATGTTTTTGTCATGTAAAGATTACACGTAACAGAAATTAAATGGTATGTTAAAGCATACAATGCATATAAGGTTAATTTTATGTAATTTAACAGACCATATGCAGTAACTTAAATAAATTGTTTCAAGAAAATAAAATACTTTATGTTTTATTAGTTATGAATGTATCTGATGTACATAACTTTTTTATCATTTTTCGTACAAGAGAATACTGTAGGAAATCACTAGAGCTCGATTTTTACTTTCTATTTGCTTCTATTTTCATTATGCATGCATAAACGCATATTATGCCTAACTCACAGGGATCATTAAATGACAGCTATATCCTCTATAGTAACGTAATGTATTTTCGTTGGTTTCCGAAGAAAAGCCCTAGCTGTTTCTTTTTACTACTTCTTTTTACAACTCTCGACATCTATTACATTCCACGCGCAACTGTATATTGTATATCACTTCACATGATACCAACTTTACGAACTATACTAGTTCCCAACTTCATCGGATGGAAGGAAGGTCACTTTATATTTGTTCTAAAGTTGAACGAAGTACATGCAGAGCTATTTGTTTCTAAAGGAAACAAATTAACTGCTATTATAATCTTACTTAAAAACGTAATACAGAAATTGCAAAGATAATTATTTAAAAATATGAAAAAAAAAAACTGCTGTCGATTACAAGTAACTAAATAAATTCAAATAATTCATAATATTGATTAATTACATAAAGGTGTATACAATTTTTAGATAATGCTTAAATTACATATATTAACTTATGCATAAAATAATATTATTTATAAAAAGATTGTACTTTATTTATAAATTTCAGGTAGTGTCTTAATTATTTCTTACTATATTAATATAAAATGCATGAAAGCATAGCTGACATTTGTAAAGCAATCGATGAAAATTTACTGCGTAACCTAGAACTAATGGAAGAAAAAGTTAAGACTAACGTTCAATTGGAAAATATATTGCGCGATGGTTACATTGAATTAGCTAAAGCTAAATATATACGTGGCAAAGAAAGTATAAGTATATTACAAGTTCCTGCTGATGATGAAAAAGTAGCTACGTTATTTGAATTAGAAACAAGATTAACTGAACAAACTGGTAAAATAATTCCAAATTTTGATATAACCTTAAAGAGAATAAATAAGACTACAGATGATATTCAGGATCCCATAAAATGGTTTGGAGTGCTAGTCCCTCAAAGTTTACGAATTGCTCAAAAACGTTTTCAAGAATCTCTGTACCTTGCTGTAAGAGCTGCAAATTTACAAGCAGAAATTACTTCTGTATTAGACAAATTACAATCTTTGTACTTCTTAAAACATGATTCGTGTCCAAGAGATGTTAATAAAAATTAAAAGTTATTTTGTTTTATTCATTTAATCTGTACAACCCGATGTACATAAGCTTTATATTTTTTTTTTGTTATTTTAAAATGTTTCAGTTGCAAATTATTTAATAGCGTATTATATAATTTCAAATTATATGAATAAATTTTATGAAAAATTAAGAAAAATTATACACAACTTATAGAATAACCAATATGATTTCGACTTTCCCTTCATTCCTATACAGATTTTCTGGTATTGGTCAGTTATAGTTATTTACTAAACTCAAATGAAATGTTGGCCTTACTGAAAATAGTTCCGATTTAAGAGAAATTCCCGCCAGTTCTTATTTCCAGTTTACGAAATAATAGTATTAGTAACGAGTTTTATTTTGAATTTTGAATTTATATTTTTGTTTTGTTACTTTTACATTTTAATACCCTAACAAAATGGTAAGATAATAAATACGTAAAGGTCTAAAGTATCCAATTTCCTTAGAATATCATAGATATGTTTCGTAATAAAGATCTTAATAGTTTAATATTTTATAAAATATATAACGTGTTAGTTAGATTGCTTCTTAAATCTCAGAATTTATACTATTTTATAATGCCACTTAGGATTCTAGCAGTTCTCCAGCACGTTCTGAAAGACATGCAGAAGCAATGACATCTCCTGCCCCAGAAATAGATGAACCATTTGAAAATGAAGCTGATTTGCTTGGTACTGATAATGATCTTCGCGAAGAAGAAGAAGAAGGAGAAGAACTGTTTGGAGATAACATGGAAGAGTAAAATTTGATGCGTATATAATTTTAATTATAAAGAAACAGACAACATTTGGTAATTACTTTTAAAAATTTTAGTGATTATCGTCCTATGCCAGCATTAGATAGATATGATCCAGACGTAGTAGATGATGAAGAATACTCAGAATTATCGCAGGGAGAGCGTGCTGCTGCTGAGGCTTCTATGCGTAAAAGAGATAGGGCAGCTGGAATTATTAGGGACGATAGATATTTACTTTATGGTATTTCATTTTTGAAGTATATGATTAGTATATTCTATAAAAACATAACATAATACAATAGGTATATTTATATATTTGAGATGAGAGTGATGAAGAAGAAATACAGGCACGTAAACGACGTATGGCTGAAAAAGCAGCAACAGGAGAAATTGAGGATGTGGAAGCAAGTATTTCATTTCAATCCTTATTTTGTACTGCATTTTGTTTTATTATAATACATATTAGCATTTATTATTGTATTGTAGATGATTGAATCTATTGAGAATTTAGAAGATACCAAAGGTCATTCAGTTAAAGAGTGGGTGTCTATGTTGGGACCAAGAACTGAAATTTCTAATCGTTTTAAAAGTTTCCTACGTACCCATACCAATTCCAAGGGACAATATATGTACAAAGAACGGATTCGTCACATGTGTGAGAGCAATCAAGTACTGCCTTCTTGCTATTAATTATACTTAGTTATAATAATATTATGTTGTGAAATGTATATTTTCTTTATTAACAGTCCAGTTTCGTTGTGGAGTTTCCTATTCTTGCAAGCAAAGAACATGTTTTAGCTTATTTTTTACCAGAAGCACCATTTCAAATGTTGGAAATATTTGATGAGGTAGCAAAGGAATTAGTATTAACTATTTTCCCCAGTTACGAAAGAGTTACAAGTGAAATTCATGTTAGAATATCAGAACTGCCATTGATAGAAGAAATTCGTACATTTAGGTAAAAAACACAAATATTTACTTAAAGATGCATTAAATAAAATACTAACATAATTTATTGTAAATGTAGGAAACTCCATTTGAATCAATTAGTACGTACTTTAGGAGTTGTTACTGCCACTACAGGGGTATTACCACAATTATCTGTTGTGAAGTATGATTGTACAAAGTGTGGATACATATTAGGCCCTTTCGTGCAAAATCAAAATAGTGAAGTTAAGCCAGGATCATGTCCTGAATGTCAAAGTGTTGGACCTTTTATGGTAAGCTTAGACATGGTAATCCTTTAATTCGTCAATAAAATGAGCGTCTTACAAATATATTAAGACTAATTGCAGATTAATATGGAACAAACAATATATAGAAATTATCAAAAAATTACAATCCAAGAATCACCTGGTAAAATTCCTGCAGGAAGAATACCTCGAAGCAAAGACTGTATTCTTTTATCAGATTTGTGTGATCGTTGTAAACCTGGAGATGAAGTAGATGTTACAGCCATTTATACAAACAGTTATGATGGTTCTTTAAATACAGAACAGGTAATAAAATTACATTCATAACACGATATATTAAAAAATATTATACTAAATAGTGGTTACTTTCTTTTCCACATATTAGGGTTTTCCAGTATTTGCAACAGTTCTGTTAGCTAATCATCTACAAGTGAAAGATACAAAAGACATCGTGGAATCATTAACAGAAGAGGACATTTCTAGCATTATTGCTTTAAGTAAAGATCATCGAATTGCTGATCGTGTAGTTGCAAGTATTGCACCTTCAATCTATGGACATGAATATACCAAAAGAGCTTTAGCATTGGCGATATTTGGCGGAGAATCAAAAAATCCCGGTATGTTCGTCGTTGAATATTATTTTCATTAAATGTTTTGTTTTATATACATAATACAATCAATGTATTACAATTAAACGCGTAGGAGATAAACATAAAGTAAGAGGTGATATCAACGTGTTACTTTGCGGAGATCCAGGAACCGCTAAATCGCAATTTTTAAAATATGTAGAAAAAATTGCGCCTAGAGCTGTGTTTACCACAGGCCAAGGAGCTTCAGCTGTTGGGCTGACTGCTTTTGTGAGAAAATCACCTGCAACTCGAGAGTGGACTTTGGAAGCTGGTGCCTTAGTACTTGCAGACCATGGAGTTTGTTTAATTGATGAGTTTGACAAGGTACAATTATCTCTTTATTAAAAACTTTCATTATAGGAGCAAAACATATATGTGTATTATTTTGAGACGTGTATTTCTAAAATTCTAGATTCGTAGATTTCTAGATATGTCTTCATTCCTATATTCTTATATTTTTATATTGATATATACATGCATTCGCACGTTATCGGTATGACACAAACTATAAATATTATCGTATTTTCAGATGAATGATCAAGATAGAACATCTATCCATGAAGCAATGGAGCAACAAAGTATATCTATTTCAAAAGTTGGAATTGTTACATCGCTTCATGCTAGGTGCTCGGTTATAGCTGCGTCAAATCCTATTGGAGGAAGATATGATGCTAGTATGACCTTCTCAGAAAATGTAAGAGAAACTTTTACAAATAAAAATTTAATTTGGGTTTAGATATGATAAATAGAAAATTACGTATAACAACATTCATCTATTTCTTTGTTTAGGTAGATTTATCAGAACCTATTTTGTCTCGGTTTGATGTCTTGTGTGTCGTCAAAGATGAAATAGATCCTATGCAAGATCGGCATTTAGCTAAATTTGTTGTAAACTCCCATATTAAACATCACCCAACAAATGCAGGAAAAGTAATACCTATAGAAGAAAATGCGAATGATATATCTATTCCGCAAGATCTTTTGAAGAAATATATAGTTTACGCGAGACAAAACGTTCATCCGAAATTGACGAATATTGATCAGGATAAAGTAGCAAAATTATATAGTCAGTTAAGGCAAGAAAGTTTGGTGAGTGAAGAAGCACACAGAACATTGATATTTTTATTGTATACTATACATTGCTTATTATGTCAATAATTCACAGGCTACTGGAAGTTTACCAATTACTGTCCGACACATAGAAAGTATTATACGTATGGCAGAAGCGAGCGCTAAAATGCATCTAAGAGATCATGTTCAAGAAAGTGACGTTAATGTTGCCATTAGAATGATGCTCGATAGTTTTGTTGAGACTCAAAAGTATTCAGTGATGAGAAGCATGCGGCAGGTATATATATGCATAGTTTCATTCGAATAGTGTAATAACGTGTGTAACAATTGAACTAACGGTTACGAATTTTATTTTTCAGACATTCCAAAAGTATTTGTCGTATCAGAAAGATCACAGCGAACTTTTATATTACATACTCAGACAGATTACATTAGATACTTTAGCATTTCAAAAAGCTTTGCACGGAGGTCGCATTACGACAATTGAAATTTCAGAAAAAGATCTATTGGACCGAGTATGTGTAATTTACTTTCATCCGTTGTAAATTTTGTTTTATTATAAATTATTTCTCTTTTTTTTAGGCTAAACAAATTGATATATACAATCTTCATCCATTTTACGAAAGTGATATTTTCAAAACAAATAATTTCGTTTATGATTCAAGGAAGAAAGTAATAATACAAACATTTCCGGAAAATATTGACGATTAATATGATAACGTGTGATCACGGATAAATCACATAATTATAATTTTATTTACATCATGATATGCAAACATAATTTTTACAATAGATTATACGTTGATGTAATCGTGTAATAAGAAATGTAATATTTTATTAAATTTGTAATATTTATATTTGATATTAACAGTTTTGTAATAAATACTTGCGTTATGAAAAAATTCTATGGTAAAAAACTGATATTCCTTAATATAAATATATTAATAGGATATTGGAACTATAATTGACAAAATTATATTACAAGCGCATCATATAAATTATTATTTAAAACGTATGTTACACATAAGTACTGTAGTCACTTCAATTTTTGTACAAAAAAAAGTATCATACATGTATTTATAGTATAATGAAGAATTAGCTGATAAATATTTAAAAAATCGATATACCTATACTATAAGATTTCTACCTTTTTATAGGATTATTTAAAGAGAATATCTTTCTGGCAGTAGAAAATCGTTATTTTACAAAGTAAACAAAAAATATATTTTAATTAAAACATTGTATTGCTTATAAGTAAAATTAACATTACTTATTTTTAGAACGATTACTACTACTACTGCTGTTGCTACTGCTACTGCTACTGCTACTACTGCTACCACTACTGCTGCTAGAAACACTATCACTAGAGTCAGATTCACTGTCTGATGATGTACTGCTACTGTTGCTATCGTTACTGCTACTAGAACTGCTGCTATTGGCACTACAATTTGTATCGCTAGAACTGCTAGATTCTATTTTCATCTTTTTCTGCAAACGACTCTTTTTAACTTCTTTCTTCCGTTCTTCACTGTAAAAGTTTTTGATTCCATAAATTGTAAGTGTTAAAGCCTTGAAATGTTATAGATTATTGGACTGTAGATATTTATGAATTTATGATAGAAACTAGATTTTTATATATCATGAATACATAAACATTCACATCATATTTATTGAGCAAGCTTTAGCAATTCACCTGTTACACTCTTCTTGCTTTTTTAAAGCTTTCTTCAATTGTGAAGTGCGTGAAGACCTATGCAAGTATTTTCTTTTGCCCTTACATTCGTAACTCCAATGACCCATTTCTAAACATTTCTGACATCGCATTCCCTGTGGATATGGATTGCTATAAAAAAATGTACAAAGAATAATTTAATGACGGTATATTATTAATAATAGTATTCATTTATATTATTAATAGTATTAATATAACTGTTATATTGCATTTATTATGTTTTATATCGACACTGTTTTATACAAAATAAAAGAAATGCTGTACATATGCAGAAAATATTCAAACCTTATACTAACCTTTTTTTCAAAACTTTTAAACCGTTTGAACTCATGTTATATTTATATTCATACTTCGGAATTCCAATCCAATAAATTATTTATATTTAACAAAAAAAAAGGTCTTGACAACATTTGTTTACACGTAACAGAAGGTTATTTTATTTGGTAAATTTTACACACACTAAACAAAAAACGCAATTTCAGTTCAAGCAATTGAAGATATACCATAGTAGGTTATTTGAAACTACCAATCAAGTTTTGTATATATGCCACTACAAAAGCAAGAAAAAATATTTATCAAAGTATAAATTCATTATTGCCAATGATTTTCATAATGAAATCGTAATAACTAAGCATACTATATTTGAGGATAATTGTATTTTGAATTAGTATTTTATGTTTACATATTTAAATATACATATATTATACCTACTACTGAATATGATGGGCTTTGCTAGGCGACAAGAGAAAGAAAATCACATCATTCGTTCATTTTTGAATACGAAATTTTCAAATTTACAAACTTTCCAACTTTGAAAAAATGTGGAAGTTTGCGAATAGAGAGATTTGTACATTTTTTAAATTATATATTTTGTTTACTAATATAATATTGAAAACAGGTGAGCTAAATAACAAGATAAATTTTGTAAGAATGTAAGAATGTACGAAAGAATGAGGCTTCCAAAATGTTTTCAATTTCTTAATTTAATCACTATGAAATAAACGATCATCTTTTACATTTTTTTTTTAATATTTAATTGCTGCGATACATCCGTTATTAATGTAAATTTTGAATATTAAATTCAATTCTGAGAAATGTTAAATTACGTTTCGATGTAGTCTCTAGAAAAACTTTTTGCTTTAAAAATTAATTGTGTATACTTTCGAAAATGTTGTTATTCATCTATTTTGAAAATATGTGTTATAAATTACATATACTGCGTAACAGAATGCGGATGTAGTGTAATAGGCACACCTGTTCCCCTCAATTGCGATTATCCCCAAGGAAGCCACATTTCCATTCAGGTGTGGTGCGTTATAATTTTAAAGAAGAAATAATTTAGCGATTATTAATACAAATATCTACATAATACATATATATCTTATTGGAAAATTATGACATCTTTAGATTTTAAAAAACATTATTTACGTATAATGAAGTATAAAAATAAGAATGTAGAAGTAAAAGTTATGAAAAATATTTTGAGTGAAAAAAATACTATACTTCAGCAAAAGAAAAGAATATTACAAGATAAATATGAACAATTTGTAAAATTTTACAGATTACAGTTATGAATTAAAATTATATATTCTACTTCATTTAATTTATAAACATTTCTTCCATTTTATAGGATGCTATAAATTACAGTGTTTGGAATACAGAAGATGAATTTTGTAATGAAATATGGAATTTTACTTTAGAACATAATTTTGTATTTTTTAGTCGATATCCCGACATTACAGAGAGTATTAAGCTTCATAAATGTAAATATAGCAGTACGTTTCATGGCGATGTAAAAAGAATTGATGTAGACAAAGAAACTATGGTTACTAAATTAAAACATGAAATTGACATTGCAAATAGTGAAATAAAATTTGTGTCTAATGAGAATATTAAGGAAAATATAGAAAATTATAAATATACCCTAAATAATTTAAAATTATTCGCAGATGAAGTAATAGAAATCTTAAGGTATAGTCGTTAAGTATATATAATAATACAGTATTAATATTTATATTATTTTTAATCAAGATAATTTATTGTTACATGTATATGTTTAATGTAGATTATTAAGCACTTCAGAAAATTTTATGAATACATCCAATATACCAATGCGCCAATTATCAAATAGACATATAAATAAAACATTTGTAAGTGCAAAGGAACTGTCTAAAAAACCTACTTTTGATATGGATGTATCTGTTGGACACAAAATTACAACCATTTCGAATACAATAATCGAGAGACCTAAAGTCACATATAATGTACCTTGTAAAAATGTTTCTTTTCCTCCTTATATTATTTTAATGTTATAAAAAGAGTATTTCATATTTTATTTTAAATTACAGGATCTAAAAGGTAATAGTATCCTAATGTTTGGAAAATTTATTATGAAAAAACAAAGTGTTATTTCCTTAAAATATCAACGATCTTTGAAAAATGAAAAATAAAATTCTGTTCAGTAACTTTATACAGATGATTGTTTATCATGATAATTAATCATTCTTATAAGTTGTGTAAATTGAGTTCCGTGCTAAATATAATTAAAAATGAAATAACAAATTCGCAGATAGTTGTAATATATTCATATATTTAGAAATATACAGCATCCTATGTAGTCATATACATTGAATTACATTAATATTACAATTTTTAAATCATATATGTAATATCGCTTGATAGACTATTCAACAAGATTATAATTTGAGAACAGTAATCAATTTTAATTTCCATATAAATTTAATTATCTTTCGATCATATCATGTCACTTATATATTTTAAAACTGTTGAACAGTTTATCACAACAATAATTGTAATTGTAGCACTCCTTTTGGCAACTTTTGTATATATTCTCAAACTTAATATTTTAAAATGTATGAAATATACATACATATATTAGCCAAATAAAATTACAGCTTAATTGCAACATTTTGTACCTGTTTGTAATAAAGAAAATCAATGTTATATGATTTTGAAATCATACACATGACTATTTTTATACATTATTTCAAACAAAAGGTAAAAGTACAAGCACAATTATCTTGGCATCATTTCTATGAATTGACACTGATTATTTTAATTTAAAATGACCTGAGAGTTAGCATTGAATTGTATAAAATTTTCATTATTAATTTTATGTAAAATATTTGTTGCATAATGAAGAAAATGATATTAACATGAAGTCAAGAGAAGATCTTGGTTGTGCAACATTATTATCGGTCATTATTATTTAATAGACAATTTGTAAGTGTTTGAAAGACGAGTTACATGATATTCTTACATATATCTGAAACACAATTAGCATAGAAAACTTGTAGATACGTGACAAATTATGCATTTACATAGTATATCAGTGAACAGTTACAAAAAATACCTTCTCTTAATTATAACTGAAAATTTGCTAAGTTCCATTCTATATTGTAAATGTTTTAATATTCTATAAAATTAATGATTTTGTATTTTCATATAATAAATGTTGCTCAGAGTTAGTTTATTGATTCTTGCAATTTTTGTCAGTTGTAAAATTTGATACACTCGTAATTAAAAAGAACATAAAACATACGCGAAACGGTGCATCTAATGTAAATAACATTTTTTAAAGAACAAGGTACATTAATTTATAATTTATAATATATCAATGTATTGATTTTGGGTTATAATTATCGTAAGTAAAGTTGTGCTAATTATTTTATGTATATTACACAGCCATTGTATAACGAAAAAATTTATGGTAAATTTTTAGTACTGTAATATATTCAAAATAGAAAAGATAGTACGACAATATTTCAGTAGGTTGTACACGCACAATAATGCATAACATGTTAAAAAAATCAATATACCCTTAGCTATAAATAAAATCTAATCAACTAGTACAACCATGAATTCGATAAAAAAAAAAAACATGTATACAAATATATATATGTACACGATTAAAAATAGTAATATGATTAACATACAAACATTCAAAACTAGTACACTGTTACTAAACTAGAGTTCTTTGTATGTATGTGATGAATAAACATTTTACAAATGAATAGAAAATGTTTATTTAGTATACAAGCAGCTACCATTTATGGAACTTAGCAAAAATTAACCTTATAATTATATGATACTAAAACTAATGTTATATTTATATGTTTGGCAGCTCTTTTATCTGATGAGAGCACAATAGTGATTTAATCAAAATTTTTAATTGTTCTATTCGCTATAATTTATTGATCCATAAAAGAATAAATACTATTAAACGTTTGAAAGTATATCATTAAAAATACTTTATAATTGTTGTAGAATATTGCAACTTATATAACACGCGCAGAAGTAGAAATTATAATTGAAACGTAGTCTTATTTTTTAACGTTTTTCGCCTAATACAGGATTTTGTAAGTAAATTTCTTCATTTGGTCTTAGAAATAAAAAATTATGCACAATTTAATATAGTAAGTAAAATTATATACAAAACTACATTCTTTTTATTCTGGAAGAGCAATTTTTTTTAATTTCTTATAAACGAAACTCCTTCTATAACTTATAACTTGATATAACAAAAAGTAGCTAAACATTTACAAGCTTTATACTATAATACAGTGTCAGTTTCCTATTATTATTTTAATTTTTTCACCAAAATATTTCTTTATATGGCAATGAATAGCAATAACTAAAATGTAAAAGTATTGATGCCGATTCTTAATTATACATTTTCTTTAGTTGATAATATCATCTCACTCTTTTGTAACTAAGACAGCTCATCAAATGATAATTATTAATCTAAGAATAATATTTTACATTACATTATATATTACCAAATAATACACATAAAAATGTAGAAGAATGAAGTATTATGAACTTTGTGTGTGTGTGTGTGTGTGTGTATGTGTATGTGTAGGTGTTGCGCGTGTGTCGAGCATGTATACGTGTTAATAAAATTTCAGTATAATTTATATCATTATTGTATCTAAAATATTTCATTATAATTCTGTTCTTTTGTAGTTCTATTATTTGCAGTGCATGTTTGCAGCTCAGCACCAATTTCACAATATTATTTATACATATGTTTCTTTCCTTATGTTGAAAATGTATCGCAGATATATGATTATTCATTATTTATTATTCAATTTATGAGAATATAAATATATGCACATTTTCATACAGTATATCGATAATACTCATATATTTTATATCGATGTGAGATCATTGCAGTGAGAATTTAAGTTAATAAATATTTGTATCAAATATTTTTGTCTGTATCACTCTCATTAAGAATCGACATCTAAGTCATATAAGGAGGTAATAATTTTTAATTTTGTTACATGGATCGATAAGGTCCTTGCATTTTTAAAAACTGTATTACTAAAGAAGGGCCTCCAGCAACTATTTCTGGTGGTATTTGGGAAAGTGGACAATTTTCAATTGACATAATACTGAGATTTGTGCATAAAGCTAATTCGAATGGTAAATTATGTAAGTTTGCATTATCATTCACATAAAGTGAATCTAAATTTTCTAGCGTACCAATTTCTTCTGGTAAGTAGTTAAGATTATTTTCTCCCACGCTCAAATAAGTTAAATTTGTTAAATGACCAATTGCTCTGGGTAAAGATGTTACTTGATTCGATTGTAAAATTAATTTTTGCAAATCTCGTAGGAAGCCAATTTCATTAGGTAGAGATTCAATCTTATTTTCCTCAAGATCCAAAACTCTAAGTTTACGCAAATTGGCTATACTGGCAGGAATACGTTTTAACAAATTATTGGAAAGTATTAAAATTTCTAAACTTTGGAGACATTGAATGTCGTCTGGAATTTTTGTAAGTTGATTTGTACCCAAATTTAATTCAACCATATTGACCCATGTACCAATATCTAAAGGTAAAGCTGTCAATTGATTTTCTTTCATATTTAATTTTGTCAGATTCTTAGCCCTAGAGAAAATACCATATGGTATTTTGTCTATTTTGTTATGCTCGAGATTAATAGAATAAACATTCGTGAATTGGGCTGGTCCCCCTGATGGATATGCAGTAAAAGCATTTCTAGATAATGTAATTGTTGTCAAATCAGAGAGGCTCGCAAGTAGACCATCCGGCAACTGAGACACTTGATTTCCTTCAACGCTAAACTCATCCATCAGTTTACAATTTGCCAGAGACTTTGGAATATTACTTAATCTATTATATCTAAGTCCTAATCTTGTTAACGAAATTAGATTTCCAATTGTATGTGGAATATCTAGAAGCTCGTTGTGTTGCAAATCAAGCGTGGACAATTGGACACAATTCCCAATTTCTTCGGGTAAATGCTCTAAATGATTATGAGATACATCAAATGTAATTAAGTTAACTAACCTGCCAATACCAGCAGGAAGTTCTTTGATCTTATTTTCTCTCAAGCTTAACATCGTTAAGTTAGTCAAATTTCGTATGTTATCACTTACATATCGGACTCGATTGAAGCGTAAAAACAAGGTAGTAAGACTCGTTAATTTATAAACAACATCAGGTATTTCGCTCAACTTATTATGCCTCAAATCGAGGACTCTTAAAGACTTTAGATTCTCTAGCGTATTTGGCAAACTGGTAAGAGAATTTTCACTCAATGCCAATGTTTCTAAATTTGTGAGACAACCAATTTCTGGTGGTAGTGTTACCAGTTTGTTACCGTACAAATAAAACTCGACCAAGTGCGTCAAGTCTCTCACCGTACTCGGTAAATTAGTAATACTGGATTTACTTAAATCCAATCTTGTTACACATTCTTCTTTGCATCTTGTAAATTCTTTGGACACATCTAGATCGGCTTGAATCGGTTTGCCTTTTTTCGTGGTTGGTTTCGGTTTATTTGATTCCGGGTGTTTGACAGTTACGGTTTTTTTTGTGTCGGGACCCGCTATGGATGCAGAGGATAATTTTTTTTCCTTTGTTTGCTCTTTATTGTCCCGTAGGACATCCACGTCTTCGGGCATATCACCGGCTGTACAGGTGGTTAAACCACAGCCTTCCAAGTACTCAGGAATATCTTGTTCCTTCATGTAAAAAGTCGGGAGACTGTCTTCGAGGTCCCCACGGTCCTTCTTTACCTCGGACAAACACACCGTTGAAATGTTACCCACACCTGTCCAATATTTGTTCGACTTTTTCATAACCTAACCACTATCGTAATTACGATAATTTTCTGTGTATATTCCTGTATTTCTACAACATTATACACTTTTCAAGATTTTATACTCTATACTTATCGACATATCGATGTCATCCACTGTAAGTAGCTGCAAGTAGCGCAAACGCTATACGGTTGACAGAGGAAGTACTAGGTGAATACGAATATTTAGTACTGTTCTAAAACCAACTAAACGTTACCTTTTGATATTTATATGTATATAGTATTCTTTACTTTACGAAAGAACGGTGGTTCTGAACGATGATTCTCGTTCATACTGCGCAGGTTTACGTTGATTGGTTCATAATCGGAGAGAACGTGTAAGCACACTGATGACATCTATAGAGCTTGTGTTCACGTACCTCTATGTATATCCAGTGATCTTTTATTTACGAGGCTCTCTGGTGTTATGTGCATGTATGTTCATTTGTATTTGTCATCACCAGGTCATCCAAACTTATAAAGTTGGGAAATTTAAATTTCGAAAATTTGAAAGTCTATACAGAAATGTATTTAAACATTTGAAAACATAGGAATTTGGGAATACAACTCGTAAATATATATTATACTGGAACTATATTTGGTAGCCAAATATGTATATCTATCAATTAATTAGGTCTGTTAATTTTGTTCACCGTATATGTGACCATGAAGTGACATGTGTGCCGTAAATTGACATCACACCGTTTAAAAAGCGTCTTCTGAAGTTAGCTGAGATGCGTGAAATAACATACGGTTCATTTGCAAAACAATTTATTTTGAAATAAATATTTGCTGAATTTTATTTTCAAATATACGTAAATATAATGAGCAAGGAATATAAATAGAAACATGTAATATTTCTTATTGTAAGTGTTGATCGCTATAAAATCTATTTAAATTAAATAGTAAATTCTGATGTAATTTTGAACACTCAATTTCATGAGCGTTTAAAATTACATTTTTAAATATTTTGAAAGAGAAGTAACAAGAACAAAAAGTTGATGTAAATCTATTATTACAAAGGGTATTATAATCTTTTGATTCACTTGTAATTGTTGATAGCTGTAAAAAATAATGTTCGATCTTAAATCATTGCGAAGTGTATTAGATCCGTCTGTAAAAATAAACAACGTTTGTCCATCGTATGTACTTAGACTTTTACCACAATTCAAAGATTCATCGTGTATTGTTTTATATAAAGAAGTAAGTTGTAACTTTATTGGATTATTATTTTTGAAATCATTTATCCTATTCAATATTTGTTCATTGTTTTAGCCTTCCATTGAATCTCAAATTAATGTTTCCAAAGTTACTGAACATGATCAAACAAGTTGTAAGATTTTTATATAATGGAAACTATATGTTTACATTACATAAATTATTTTGATAAATATTTCAGGTTTTGAAATTACTGGATCGCCTTTGAAATATTCTTTTAATGAAGGTTCTGACATTGAAGATAGTATTATATTGGTAAGGCAAAATTGGTACAGAAATGAAGAACAATATAGACCATTATGTAGAAAGGATGCGTGGTAAAGTCATAATTAATTATGCATGAGATTGGCGTGTGTGACAAATATAATTAATGATTAAAATATGGTTATATTGTAGCAATGTATTAAATTCCTGTATCGAATATATAAATGATAATATTCCTCTGATACTTGTACTTTGTAATGGTACGGATAAGAAAAATAGCAGATTAATAGGTACAACAATAGAAGGGAAGTGGTTTACTACGATCGAAATTTGTTCAGTTGGTATAGAAACAATGGATGTTATTAAGAAATCATCTTCTAAAATTTTTCAACAACATTTGGCACTATCCTGTGTGTGCAAACGTGATGCGAGTATCTTACTTGTTCTGATATTGACAGATTTATATGCGTATACAGTGTTAGATCAGTTTATCTTGTTATACAGGTTACTATATCCGTGTTTAGTATTTTTTACTTGTTTGGAATAAGAGCAGATATGATCAATTGGGATGAAAATGCAAAAAGTAACTTTGAGGGGAGTTTAAGCATAGAAGTAAATACTTCCAGTTTATCATTATATTCACCTACAAGAGCATCAAAGAATAACTTGGTAAAATTGCAGTAAATGTGTATATAATGAATACATTTTTTTATTTATTTAATATTTTATATCTCGTTTAGATTGTTCAAGTTGTTACAGGTTCAATTAATAGTCCTTTGGAAGAATTATGGCAGCAATTGCTATTATTAAATAAATATTTAAATATATTAGATGAATATAAAAAGAATTCAAATTCTCATTATACTTTGGTCCCTTTGGAATTCCCGGAGAATTTTATAAGCCCGTATGCGAAGGTTTCGTAAAATTATAGCGTTTAACGTTTATGTAAAATTTGAACTATATGTGATAATGTCTTTATGATTGTTTTAAACAGGAACATGATGCTGTAATGAAAGAATTAAATTGTCTATTGAACGAAGATAACATTTTTATAAATTCCGATAATATCGATCCACGTAAAATGAGTTTTGAAAGCGAAGAAAATTTTGAAAACAGTATAAGAATTCAGCAATATATACAAAATCTTCCATATAGGTACAACTTAGATTTTACTGATTATTTATGGAAATTGCTTGTGAGTAAGTACTGTTTATCCAAGGGATATACTATCTGTATATACATTTATACATGTGTAAAATAATTTAAATTTCCAGTGAATTCAAATTATGTTGAAATAACAAAATGTATTTATTCAGTACTTGAAGAAATTATAATAAATGGCTCTTTAGTACAGGTATTACAAATATACATATTTACATATAACGCATAGTGTTAGAAAATATTGATGCAATTTTGTAGAAAATAGTTATAATTATTCCATTGTTGGATTTCAGCTAAATTCTACAAACTCGACGAGAATCGCTAAAATTATTGCCAATCCACCTCAACAAAAAGTAATTTCACACTTATTAGCAGGTAGTTTACCCTTGGAATATATTATAGATATGGGTTTTGAGAAATTATGGAAAGATTACACATATATTTTGATGAATGCAAGATTTGAAGAGTTGTGCGATATTCAACAAAAATTTAACGACCTAACATCTAACGAATTTATAGTTGATACTTATCGGTACGTGTAAACAAACTTTTTTATTTAAATATGTTGTTTCTATTTAATAATCATTTATCTCACAGATTTTTTCAAATTAATATTTTCAGGAAGAAATTAATAATAATGATACAAATTCATGTATGTTTAGAATTTATGGTACTTTTACAAGACAATTTGGAATGTCCAAGTGACGATCTACGTGTTTTATTTTCTTGTGCTTTTAAACGATATGTTTGTGAAGAATCGCCTGTACAAAATTGCCATGATTTGCATGAAAATTCAATTTACACTTTAACTGCCCCTTTACCTGTTTCATCGATTAATAATTTGAGTAACGAGTACGTATATCGTTCTTAGGAATAATTTGATGTAATTATCGCTTTTCACCACTTTCAGAATACCCGCTATAAGAAGAATATCACTGTCATCCGAATCCCATTTGTCTAAATTAAATACTACTACATATTATAGTCAGTTACCCATATTTCCAACGAACATATACCCTGCAGGTACTAATAATAATTTATTCCTGGAATACAATAATTGATGTGCAATACATGACGAAATTTTTATAGATGACTCACATGTAATGGATGAAGCATACTATGTTACCAGGGCTATTTGCTTATCCAATAAATTCAAATGAAGCATTAACAGAACCATTGATAAAACAATAGATACTGATGAAATTGAAAACCATCATTTCTGTCTTTTTATTCAGGAATGAAAAATAAGTTACACGCTTTGCGAGGTAATTATATGTTTAATTCATAATTAATAAAATAAAAATTATAAAAGCATTTTTCAAATACATTAAATGTATTCGGTATATAAATATAACTAGATTTACGAGTGTTTGTACTCTCAGTCATTGATAATGTACACTCCAATTTACTATTAAACATTACATTCACAGACCTAAACCTTGTGAATTACATTTTGAATTCAAACTACTTCTCAATGTACAAATATATATGCAAAGTATGTTATGCTTGTTAAAATATATGGTCAAACATTTTATTAACATTATTGCCGGCATTAAAATGGTAGATATTACATGCAAAGAAAACATTTTTTAACGCGGTGTTCAATGCTATCTTGTAGAAATAGACCGTTTTAGTTTCAAAACCCATTTAACATACTTTGGTGATTTTTCTGAGTATCAACATAGTTAATGATAAAAGTTATATCAACTCTAAGCCATCAATTAAATTATGGCATTGCATGCAATAAGTACATAATATAAACAGTGTTAATACTGAGACGTTTCTACGTCATCTACCCCGGAAACGCTAGCTTGCTCAAGTACTTCGAGAAGTTTCTGCATTTCCATAGAATCTGACGAACTATCAAGTGTTCTTTCTAACGCTCGAACATACGACATACATGTACGCCCTTCGTGGTCCAAATTTTGTGGGTTTGCTTTATGCTGCAATTTTATATTCAGATAAAAATGGGTCTATATTATTTTGCAACGATATAGTCGCATAAACGTTGATACCCACCCATATCAGAAGTTGAGCCATAGCTAAATTTCCTGTTGCGCAAGCCAAATGCAAAGGTGTTCTTAAATCTTCCATACTAACAGGCATATTAATGTCTTCGTAATTGCATCTGACTAAGCATAGCGTAAATGCCCTCATATCGCCTCTATGGTAAAAAGGTTTCAATTAACATGATATATATATATATATATATATATATATATATGATATAGGTCATATTAATATGATCAGTTATATTTTATGTAATTTAAGAATATTTACCGGCAAACTGAGTCGATAAGCAATTTTCCTAATGAAATATTTGGATTGATCGGCGGTAAGAATAGTTTGTCTTCGTATTTCCATCTGATCCATTGTTCCTTTTCTTCCCTAGGAGAGTCTGAATTTGGCTTTTGTTTTCCATTCAAACAGTATTCCCAAACGCTATTTGCTATGTTATTACCAAGGGCTAACATTACACTTAATTGACCTGCGCTGAAATTAATGTCGTGGCTATTTTATATTGTAAAATATTTGACAAAACCAAACGTATAGCTGTAAAAAATATCATCTATTCATATTATAATTATTTTATAACGTTTGGTACCACGAAAAAAGGATATGTTATACTCGATGAATAAATAAATGTTATCGCACTTACGACCAATCATCCAAATCCAGTGATCTAACTTTTGATATGTGTGAACCCAAATTTCTGTGTATCCCTGAGCATTCGATGCACATTAATACACCCAAATTTAAGCTAGCCCAATCTGGATCTGAAATGCAAATAATGATTAGAAAACGAATGAAATAATGTAGTAAATTTCAGTAAATACATTGATTACTTACTAGGTGCTCCGCAGTCCACACATGCATCATTTCCTGACACCTTGTTTCTTATACAGAGCATTTTGAAAGCGTCAGTTTCGTTCTTTTTATCACCATCGCTATTTTGTAAACTCGACAATATTTGTTGTTCTATGGCAGAAATCCAACTATCTCTATCCTCGGCATTGTTCGCTTCAAAATGCCATGTTTTATTCTCTAACGAAATGATAGAGAATTCAAAGCTATCTTCTGGAAATTGAAGAACAGTTAAAACTAAATGAATTGAATCGTAGTTTAACCCTCTGTTTACCGTAAGAAAACTTTCATTATCTACCGTACTGGGTCCAATGGACCCGTGTACAATATACGGTATATTTATTCACTTTGAACTTATATATTTAATAATTTTACAAGTAATACAAAAAATAAGAAAAGTAGCAAAGTCATGAAACGACAAGATCCCAAGAATTTTAAAAGTTGAAATAATCGCAGTATACATACAGCCGGGTCCAATGGACCCGCTTGGTAGACAGAGGGTTAAGTAAAATAATACTTAAACATTTATTATGCACCTTGAGCATTAGTTGATTTTGAACCTTTCGGTGTTTTGCCAGGCACTTTTACAGTTACATATTGCAATAAAATTTCTTTACCGTTAGTATCGTTCATGTAATCCTGAATAATAAATTATAAAATTCACTTTATATACCTATAATTAATACACGAAGTACATTGTATCATAAAATTACTTAATTACATGTAAGCTGGAATGATAAGTTAAACGACCATCCTCCAGCAGTGTAACATATTTCTTTTTCCATTCTTTCAGAGATTTACTACTGCGTTTGAATAAATATCCCTGCTTCACAGGTATTTCTCTGCCAACGCCCATTTCACCCATATTGTATTTTTCCTTCTTAGACGGAGTAAATATATTGGACTTTCTTCGAAATTTTCTGTAATATATAAATACAATAAGCACAATTTTATTTTTTTAACAAAATAATTACGTATCCTTTTATAAAAGTTTCACCTGATGGTGGTTGGAGTCAAAATTGAAGACCTAAAATCACCGTGCTGATTCTGCACATTATGAAAGTTATCATTTATTGACCCTGAATCATTTTGGATCGAACTATTGTGTAGAGATCGACAATCTTCATCTTTATCAGGTGTCTACAGAAAAAAAAAAATCGTTAATTGCGTAAACAGTTCAAATTAATATGTATCAATGAAATACAATACCCACGTTTAATTTTGACGAATTCGTTGCTTCCATTTCTTTGGTTAGAAGCTGAACATTTTTGGTAATCATCGGAACAGGATACTTTGTTTCATTATCTATAGTTTGTTGTCCATTACATCGATAATGTTTCACGGATATATGCTGTATAATTTTTTGACACACTGTAATATTCAGAATACTCTCAGAATAATCATCAAAGTCACTGAAGCATAACAGTAATAATGTAAGGAAAAGATATAACAAAATATGCGTAACATTTATATGTATTATTAAACTGAATTTATCATATTAAAAATTATAAATAAATGAAAGTGAAAATGAAAATGAAAATGAAAATGAAAATGAAAATGAAAATGAAAATGAAAATGAAAATGAAAATGAAAATGAAAATGAGAATGTGTCTATTAGAAACTGTTTTATAACATTTACCATCTTGAAATACTCTTTCAACATTCAAACCATAAATAGCACACGTTTCGTAATAAGGACACCTTAGATCACATGCCAATTTTCTTGGTCTAACATCTTTTATAACTCGAGGATTGGAATCATTAATTGAATCTGAATAAAGTAAGACATATATAATTAAATACATAAAATCGTGAGAAATATATATGTTTTACCTTGGACTCCTACAAGTATTTTTGGTACTTCTGACATATTTCGAAATGAACACATTCTATTGTAGAAACTGCAAACTACGGAGAAACTTTCCTCACTTTCTAAACTAAACACCAGTAATAGAGCATCTATCCAAGCGGTAAACTAAAATAAACAATATTTAAGTTGCTTGTAATAAAGTGACAATAAATACTATGCATGTATTTATTAAACATATGTATGATACAGATTCATACATATGCATACAAAAATTTATAATATTTCTTTTTGTATACTTGTAATTCCGGTATTCCACCCTCGTCTCTAATTAATAAAAGATAACTTTGATCATTGATGAAAACTTCCTTTTTAAAGCGACCACCCTCTGGAGATTCTTCGTGCATGAACGAACCAGTTAAGTATCTATGAACTAAAGCCGATTTTCCTGAATCTGATGAACCAATAATTCCTAAATGTAATTCTGGCACATCTCTAGCCAATGTCCATTCATGACTATTAACAAAAGAATCTATAACATAAAATATTAGCCATTAGATGATACAAAATTAATATTTTAAATAGCTATTTAAGTATTGAAACTGGGTAAAAATAACTAGAAAATGTCTGATTATACATTATACCTTCAATTGCAACAACATGTTCACGAATTTGTTTTGCAATGTGAGTATCCGATATAAGATCTATCAGATCATATATCGCATAAATTGACGGATGAACACTTTCAAAACGTTGTATTTCTTGTCTAATCGCAAGAGAATGATTGTGACTATTTTGCTCAGTTGTCATTTTCTTAAAATTTCTTTAAATTACTTTTCAAAATCAAATCACAGATACAGCAGCCTTATACTGCATTGTGCTGCAGCAGTCAACGATTAAAGTATTTCCACATGATTTCGAAGGCTTCAGAATATCTGTTATCATGTAAGAAATGTCAAATTTCAATATTTATCAACATTATTAAACGAACGATACAGGTTATTCGACACTACCGCATAAAGTAACACTACCCTTTTCAAGAACGATAAAATTGGAACCTGTCGTTAAGTTATCAACGACAAACTGTTAAAACAGATATTTATTAATTAATTTTATGACGATAGAAGATTTGTAAAAAAAGAAATACGTCGTGGATATGTTCCTTTTACGTAAAGTTTCTTCGAAATTTTATTACGTTCATGGTTTTGTACATAACTACGATTCGTTCAACGAAAACTGAAACTCAGCACGGATAACTTCAGTAGGTTCCCCACTACTGTATTAAAACTGTTGGTTAGCACTGATCTGTCCCCTATAACTATACGATTTCCATTTCAATAATTCGTAATGTAAATGTAGATACGTATATATTATTTATATATGTGTGTATAGATGTTATTAAATTATTATAAAGAAAATATTATTTCATTTCAGAAATATTTTCAATGGCTAAAACACAAATTGATGATATCTACGATGGATATAATGATTATCCATCGATATACAGTATCCAAGATCTTGAACAAGATGCATTGTTTCAAGGGGTTCTCAGCAGGACAAGTTATGGAAAGAGACCAGTTGTAGGTATTCATAAATAAAACTATGATATTAAAAAGACGTTTGTTGATTTTAATAATGAGATATATTAAATTTTTAATCATGTAATAGTTTACACCAAAAGTACCTGGAACTGCTATGCGTTTGGGTACTTCGAGTGGAGTAAGTAAATATTATGAATTTAGTTCAGAAAAGAATATATGCATGTAATTATATAAAACCCATACGTACAAAGCTAAGAAAATTAAAAGCATTCGATGTCCAGATTATGAGTTTTCGATGCCAAAAGAAATCGACAAGTCACTTACTATCTTGAAAATGAAGTGATTAAGAATCTTCTGATTTCTTTTAGCGCCGAGAATCTGTAGTTTGAGGGTTGCAGCCTTTAGCCGGGATAGTTGTAATTAGTTTTCTTCAATTAATTTGTTCAGTTTCATAAAACTGGTACTGGTATACCATCGCGCCCTATGACAAGCGGACTACGGCCAATGACAGCTGTTAGAGGTGCTGGTTACACCAGTAGTAGTCATCAACCTTTTGATCCGTTAAATATGAGCAGCACTAGCAAAGGGTCTGCACCACCGTTAGAAACTGGAAAAGAAGACACGTGAGGCTATATTATATATTAAGTTATTAGTATTAATTCAATTTAATCTAATGTGTAAGGAGAGCTTGAAAGGCTTGATATTTACTATTAAAGACCGGAAGAAAAAATCAAAGTAGCGGAGAAGAAAATAATGGAATTAATAGAGAGTTCGGTAGAAGCAGCTTATGAAAACAATACAAGGGTTGCCTTGGAGAGAGCAAGAGAAGCTTCTTTGAGAGAAAAGGTTCTTATTAGATTACAAGAACAAGCTGGACTTAGCGACAATCACAACATAGATCTAACATTTGCTGTAAGAATTTGTGTTTTTGAAATTTCACTTTTTATTGCAATTTAACCTAAAGTACCAAAGATTATGCAATGTTTTAGGTAATTTTTAATTTAGCAACTCAACAGGCCAACAATAATATGTATACAGAAGCTATAGCAACTTATCAAGCTATAACAAGAAACAAAGTATTTAAGAATACTGCTAGGCTTAAAGTAAATATGGGAAATATTTATGTTAAGATGGGACAATTATCCCAAGCAATTAAGATGTATAGAATGGCATTTGATCAAGCATCAGCGGCTCATAAAGACTTGAGGTATTAAATTAATAGTACATTATTGATATTTATCGTCGAGCTTCTGGCATTATATTGGTTTCATCGTTTATGTTAACTTGCTGAATAAAATTCACAGAATAAAAATAATGCATAATATTGGAATGTTATTTGTTCAAATGGGTCGTTTGGAAGAAGCAGCTAATAGTTTTGAGTGGGTAATGAAAGAGAGAGCCGAATTTAAAGCGGGCTTGCATGCTGTGCTGTGCCATTTTGCATTATCTCATCGAGATAAAATGAAAAGAGCATTTTTAGAATTGTTAGAAGTACAGCTTAACATAGATCAAGAGGACAGATATAATATAAGTACTGTGAGTTGGGCATATTTATAAACGTCGCTGCACAAAATCTTGAACGCTGCCCATTCAAAAGCTACATAATTATTTGTTGTTTATGTTTGGTAAACATAGTTGAAATAAGAAAGCATATGTTTAATCCCATGTACTAACAGTTAATAGTAACAATTTGAAACAATTATATTTCTGTTAATTTACACACGTATTAAGCACAATGCAAACGTTTGTCACTGATTTTTAATGAAACATTTGTTCGATACTTATTATAATGATATTTATGTATTTTATAGGACGACGCTGCTTCTAACATATTAAATGAAATTTTAAAGAACGATGATTTATCCAGGCTAGAGAAAGAATTGAAATCCGAAGCTGAGAAAACAATTCTTTGCGCCGCAAAACTTATAGCACCTGTTATCGAAGATACACTTACTGCCGGTTTCGCTTGGTACGATTTCGAAAACTGTTATATGTTTTATTCTAATGTTTGGATTATTTAATTTCTGATCACAATTGTAATTATATTCGTTAAGGTGCGTGGATTCCATAAAATGTTCAGCTTATGCATCGTTAACTGCTGATTTGGAAATAAATAAAGCGATGGTACTTTTGCACAATCGAGAGACTCAATTAGCTATCGATACCCTGAAGATATTTGAAAATCGAGAGAGTAAAGCCAAGAGTTCTGCCGCCACTATGCTTTCGTTTATTTATTTCTTTGTAAGTTACGATATTTGTTTTATTGACTGTAAATGAAAGAAATCAACAAATGTTTATCTAACTTCAAGCAAGGAGATTACGATCGAGCAGAAAGATGCGGAGAAATCGCTCGGAACGCTGACACGTACAATGCAGCAGCTTACGTTAATTTATCAGCGTGCGCATTTAGAAAAAACGAATTAAATATTGCTAAGGAGTTTCTTTTGTGCGCATTAGATATAGATGCCAGTCATATACAGGCTCTTTATAATTTAGGTAATTATTATGAACATTTCTATGCATAAATCTACAAAATATATATATTTACTAAGTGTACTAAGTGAATTATTTCATATTAAGGATTGGTGTATAAAAAACAGAATATGTGCGAGGAAGCATTGGAATGTTTTTGGAAGCTTCGTAATATTGTTAGACACGATCCACAGACATTATATCAGATTGGTCATTTGTATCAACTAATGAACGATACGGATCAAGCAGCGGAGTGGTATTGCCATCGCTTCTAATATCGCGTTTTCTTTGATTTTCTAACCGGTTTAATGAAATTATTGATTTCAATGATATTAGGTATAATCAGTTGCTTGGTATAATACCATGTGATCCTGGGATTTTGAAAAAGATGGGAGAAATGTATGATAGTATGGGGGATAAAAAACAAGCATATCAATATTATAGCGACGTAAGTTGTTTCGCTGCACGAATATCTATTGTTGTTTTTACTGTTTTAATTTAGTTCAATGTTAATACAGTCATACAGATTTTTTCCTGCGAACTTTGAGGTAATCGATTGGCTTGGATCATATTTTGTAACGATGCAGGTGATAATTGTTGCGTTGTTTCGTATAAATTAAATACATGCAATATAAGCTTATATCGTGACGTATTGAAGGTTGCCGAGAAAGCATTAGTTTATTTCAAGAAAGCTGTGGAACTTGCTCCGGACGAACCAAGGTGGAGATTACTGGTCGCTGCCTGTTTAAGACGAACCGGTCAATTTCATAAAGCTCTTACGGAATATCAAGACATTCATAATAAATTTCCTGAGAACGTCGAGTGTCTGAAATTTTTGGTTCGTTTATGCAGTGATCTCGGTTTAAAAGAGGCCCAATTGTATGCAACGGAATTAAAACGTGTTGAGAAAGCGAAAGAGCTTAAAGATAGACAAGGATCGGCGAGACCAGGTGCAACTAAGTCGTTAGTCGTAAATTTTGATAGACATAAAATAATAATAATAATAATAATAATAATAATATTTACAGGTTCTAAAAGGAGTAACAGTAGCACATCCTCGCGAACTGGTTCCGGAATGAGTGTATTATCGGATCATAGATCAAGTCCCATCCTTGGTAAAAGAGATAATCATAGTTTGAGTAGCGCCGGCGTTTCCCGTACCAATCGAACTTGTTCGAACGAAAATTTTCTGGAAACTGCATCCGACGTAAACGAACGGACAAGTATGTATCATTCAGAATTAGTATACGTAGAAATAAATAATTATTAATTGGGTCCTTGAGTGTATGGTGCACGGACGGACGGACGTATGTAGCAGCGTACGTTGTAAAGGGTAGAAAAGTATCCCGCAGGCGTTGTATTTGGCTAATTGTTAGGAATCGCAAGATATTCCGGGGCTTAGGGTTTCCTCGACTCTCCTCTGGTCTTTTCGGAATTTTTTCAGGCTTCCTTTAAGCACGCACGTCGATTTACCCGAGTCGTTCGGTGGGTAATTGATCTGTCCATCGTCGTTATAAAGAAACGTTACGTGTTGCGATAACTTTCAACGGAGTAATTATATGATTATTATATAAAAGATATTGTATTTAATTATCATTGATTATATTAGATTTATGAAAGTTGCTTGTTTATTAGAGTCATCAGATGTTTGGCAATGCATAGCTTTATTCGAAATGAACATTAATAAGGATGATGTAGAGATGTCGATTGAACTGCCTTAATGGATTGAACAAATGATAAATGGGTCTAGCTATTTTGAACAGTCTATTCCCGTTCGCTTTCGTGAAATAGTAATCGTCAAAGTATAACGTCAATCAATAAGTAGTTACGAAACTCTAAAATAATTAACGAATCAAAAATTGGATGGGATAATCGTTAACTCGCGAAGATAAAAAATAAATATAAAATGTTTTGCGTAGACACGGCTTATGTCGATCCAATTGGTCCTCAACCTATTCGTCCCATGACATCCGCGGGAAAGAGGGACGACGATTTCGGCGATGAAGAGCTTGGCGATGATCTCTTGCCGGAGTAAAGTGGTTGTATTCGTTGGCATATTCACCGTTTTTATATCTCTCTTCACGATTTTTGTAAACACAATATCGATAATATTCGAATTTGCGGCAATTGTTTGTCATCAATTAATAGTAGGCTAGAATCTAGCACGATTTTTGGACTCTATATCATTATTTAATGAATAAATTAACGAATTCCGTATGTACGAATCAATGTAAATCGATGTAGTTAATTCGATGCGGAGGATCGTGTAGGTACGTTGATATTTGAAATTATAAGTATTAAATTGATAGTTATATCGTAACATTAAATGAATCAACGTTTTCAGGGATACGCGAGAACGTAGAGAATTATGCGGTAACCACATCAGATATTTTCATACGGTTCCACAGACGACTATCCAGACGTTCTCGAAATCTCAACACAAATTATACTTTGGTTAATTATATTTTCGAAGTGCGAGATGGTCGTCTATAGTCTGTAGGATAGTGCCATACATTATGAAACCACGAGGGTCGGGCAATTGTAACGATCTAAATTTAAACACGCTTTAACCAATTTAATCAAACTCCATTCAGCCCACATACATACATACGTACTTACATACAGGCATACGTACATAAACACATACATACATAAACAGATCATACATACATACATACATACATACATACATACATACATACATACATACGTATGCAGTTTAGGAGAGACGGATGTTATTTTATTGCAGCTATGTTGAAATACGATTAAACCGACACGATGCGACGAACTGGAAGTCCACAGGAACAGTCGGAATGTCTCTGTATGCTTTATATTTATTATACATATGTACGGTAAATAAATATTTGCTGCACGATAGTTGATCGAGCCAAGAAACGTTTTCGATCGTTCGGTCGTGCTATACTCGATTAAATTATTTGCAATAGGTTCCGTATGTATGTCGCGTCGGCAGCGGAGGATCGAGGATGCGTTGGAACCGTTCGATGGTAGAGAAATTTGGAATCGAGGGTTGGTATAGCGAAGGCGTTAAAGGGCGACTATCGAGGAAACAGTTGGATCGAGCTTAACGGCCGAGTTCGATCGTGCTCACCGTCCCGCACTAAATTTGAAAAGATGCGATCGTTCGGTTTATCCGATAGCTAGTTTATGTATTGCATCGTCGATAAATCGTTGGAATAACCGGTGTCTTTGATCCGTTGGTCGTTGGTTCTCGATCGGAATCACACGGAGCAACGGATTCTGTCCGATTCTGGACGGTGTCCGTAGTTGATCGCGTGACCGTTCGCGCGATAATAAATCAAAGTTTGTCGACGTGTGCGAAAGCGTATCGGTTGTACGCGTGTAGCGTAGGTCGCAGAGGCGCGCGCGCACGTAATACGCATCGCGATATCATTTCGAAGTTGAAGCAGTGGGGAAGCCGATTGCGGCGATCTGGAGGCTCGACCAGTTGCTCCTTCGAGCCGGAGTACACTTCACGGTATCCGAGCCAAGTGGTTGTACGTGTGCGTGCTCTGTCGCGTCTCGAGCAAGTTGAGGGTCATTGACCGGTGAAGTAAACCCGACGTAGGATAGAAGAGGATCCGAAGTTGGAGGCGATCGCGCCACGAAGCGACGAGCAGTGATACACAGAAAGCGTTAGGGTGAGATTGCGCTTTTCATTTTCTTGGTCGCACGCGGCCCAGGTGGGAGACGATGTGCGTTCGGTTTCATCGGAACGGTGTTTCGACTACGGTAAATCAGTATCGCGCGAATCTTTGAAACCGTACAGAATCGGATACTCGGTGTTTCCTAGCCAGGAAAGATGTAAAACCGCGTGTATCTTAGTGTTTACAACTCGTCGACGAGCCCACGTGGGTCCTTGAAACGTTACGCTGCAGGTATTGTCAACCCGTACTAACGTATTCTCGTGTTTATCACGCGTTGCGCGCCGTACACGTTAACGACGAATCTCTATAATAATCGTGGTCGGTCGTGATCGCGCATATTCGCGACGGCGTTTTTTTCTTCGATCACGATGGTAGGCTGGATATTTATACATATAATAGCAAAGAGATCGTGTTGCAGTTTCTTCTTTTCTTTCTCTTTCATCTCGTACGGACAGGTTGAGCGAAATTTTTGTCGACAAGTTTTGAATACAAGTTCTATCGGCGTGAACATCGTCGATATCATCTTGCCGGATCGTTATCGTGCAAACAAATTTTCCAAAGTATGATTACGAGAAAGATTCGTAAGCTTATCGTCGGCGTGACAACTCGATTATATCGTGTTTCGCTCGTTGACGCCGGAACAGTGATTTTAATTAGTTGTTTCGCTGTAAGCGCGTTAATAATGTCTTCGGAATTGATTATTACACATTTTATCTACGATTATGTAATCCGAAACTCGTACATTCGAACGTAACGTAGACTTGTTTCGGATAAGAATTATCGTAGAGGGGAGAACCTTGCACCGGTTGCCTTCGATGGTTGGGACGAGCTTAAAAATGTTTGAATTCTCGTCTATTACGAAATTAGTGAAATTTTCGAGTCGACCGAGTGAAAAATATCTAAATTCGCGAAATTCATACATTCGTAACGCGACGATCGTAAAAAAGTCAATGTTTCACGAGACGCGGTGTCAAAGCGAAGGAATCGTCGTGAAACTTTGCAAATATCGCGAGCAGCTGTCCTCGAGCACGCTCGGATTTAATATCCTAATCGATGATCGTACGCTCTTAAAAATAATACGACAATATCGAAATCGAATAAGTTACACCTTAAATATTTCCGTAAGTAAATCGTGTTGTCCGTTTCTCTGTCGTGTTCTGTTACGGCACCGTATTATCGCGAAAATGAAATTCCTATGGAACGCCGTGACGCGATGGCATTTTCGTGGTTCGAAATTGACGTTGAAAAGGTTGCTAACGTTAAAAGCGAACGTCTCGAAACGTATAAACGAGCCACCGTACACGAGGGAATTCTATTCGATTAAACGTTATGCGAGACCTTGGTGATAATGGTCCGGTAATTGACGAAAGCTCTTGTACCTATATAATTGTGGGATTGGCGGGACCTCCATACCCGATATGAACAAAAGGAATACGGAAAGGACGTGTATTAGGCGGACGCCGCCGGTGGCTCAGTTGGGGAGCTTTGACGACTCGTAATCTGAGGGGCACGGGTTCGAGTCCCGTTTCGGTCCGGATATTTTTCCGTATTCCTACATAATTGTACCGGTAAAGATCATGTATAAATGTGTACACGCTGTGAAACGGTACGATATTATCGGCGTTTTGGATAGCGTATTTGCGATGGTTCCGATTTTATTAGGAAATCGAAGGAAAATTTTGTTTTTCGTACGATAGGCGTATCTTCGAATCGATGGACGAGGACGGTCGAAAACGAGGTTCGTTGTTCGTTCCCGGTTGATCGTTCGAAGCGGAAGGCGCGTTTCGAATTTTCGCGGTCGAGCAAGTTCGTGTGACAAGTGTGCGTATAGTTATTGCGCTATAGATTAGAATCATCACGTTAGGTCAACTGGCTGAATTATCTCGGTTGACGTTTTGCACCTTCCAATTGATTTTAATAGAGCTTCGTTCGTAGCGACTCTGATGGCTCGGAAGAATGTCCTAGCGGTGTTTCGCGGCAACTTTTCTCGTTGATCGACGATGACAAGACCGAGACACAAAATTGTATAGTACACGGTTCGTTAACGAGTAGTAGCGGCACCGGGAAAGTACCCGCTTGCTTTCGGTTTTCGGCAACGAACGTGTAAAATTTCGAATTTTTACGGAATTTTAATCGGACGTTTTACCAGAATCGCGTACAAAAAGAGTTTCTGCAAAATTGCACATTCTTACAGGAAATAAAGCCCGTGTTTAATTCGTTCGCGCGGTTAGATTATCGATCCGTTGATTCGTCGAGATGAATTTTTTCAACGGAGTTTACTTCGTTTCGAAGTTATTTCCGTAGGTGGTTCTCGAAAATACTCGCAATAGGAACACGTTCGCGCGATTGCGTGAATTTTTCGATTTTCCTATAGAATGTACGAGAAGAAATGTGAAATTCCGAAGAGAATTCGTAAAAACGATATCTAACTTAACCTGCTATATATTCGAATAGATGAATAACGAAAAATTTAATAACCGTGGGAATATCGTGCGTTCTGTTTCTGTGGGTGCGTACGTGCGCGCGTGTTACTCACCCCGCGTACACGTACGTGTAATATCGCACGTAAGTACGTATGTACGTATACAAAGTATTCGGTCGGGAACGAATCTGGCTTCCCAGGGGAAAATGGTGTTCAAGCAGAAGCGGTCCCCACCACCCGCCGCGGTATATAAGATCAGCGACAGGTATTATGGCTAACTGCGAAGAGGCATTTTCCGAGTCGATTAATTCATAACAACGCTTTTCCGTGCGTTTAGCGTTAACGCCGCTATGTATCATAGTCGCGTGCATAGTCGCGGGAGCGAACGGTGGATCGCACAGCTCCGATTTAAGATACCGCCCGAGAGCCGCTTCTTCGTTGAACGTTATTAAGAATTCATTTATAAATAACTAAGGTTAATACCTAAACGGGTTTTGAATCGGTTCAAGTATTATTTTCACCCTGGTAGAAAACGAAACGGTTCGCGCGTTTAACTGGTGCGAATTAGGTACAATCGGTGTCGCGATTGGGCGGATGGCGGGGACCGCTTCCCCTTGGTCGCCATGTTCCCCAGGGAAGCCAGATTTCCTGTGGTCGTCGATCGCCGTCGTTTGTTAGGCGGTCTCGCGCAGGTCGACAATTCGGATCCGAACGCTTGGCGGCCCGAAACTTATTGTATTCTGTATAGAATGGAATATAATGTACACATATTCGAAACGGTAGGAAAAGGTTGGTTCGATGTTAGGAGAGAAACGACGATAGTTCGATTGAGAATCGAAATGATTTGTTTGTAGCGGGATTGGCGCAAGAGGCCCTTCTCGGCGTCCGCCTCGATGTAACGCGGCTGGCTGCTCGAAAGAATCAGCAACGAGCACGTGCCTCGTGCGACATAAATCGTTACCGATTTCTTCGAGCGTCGTCTCCCCGCGATCATCGCGAGTACAGTTTATGGAGCGCGCCTCGATCCATCTTCGGGGTATATCGTATCTTCGATCTCTTTCTTTCCTCGTATCCGTTAGTATACGATACCGGCAAAATATTTTGACCAATGTATTCCGACGTATCACGAAACCGGTGGAAAAAGCGTACTTACTTACGCACCATCCGGAGCGTATTTCTCGATTATCAATCGGTTACCACGTAACGTTACGATAGTCGATGACCTGTAGATCGTCCGAACGCCTGTCTCGTAATAATGTCGGTCGCACGTGCACGTTTTTTTGCCCGATCGAGATCTTTTCTCTTAAAGCCAGGCCATGCAACGTTCGCGATACCCGCACACGCTCGCGCGCGAAACTCGTAGAACGGCCGATAAAATTTCATAACCGTCTGGACAAAAAATGATCGATATCGTTGAAATATTTCAACGGTTATTTGGCCTCTCTTCCTCGTTATACGTAACGATGATACGTACTTAGGTATACGATAAGTAGCGAGCAAATGTTTAGGAATATGTAACGCGACAGGGTATCGAAATAATACGAAGTACGAATATACTTGTACAACGATAAGGGATTTGCGCCAAATTTCGCAATTTAGAAATGTAATTTCGAGAGATTTAGTAATTTCTAATTGAGAATCGTAATCTAATTCGAGGACAGTTAGTGACACCGAATATGCTCAATGTTTGCGCGTTCTTACGGCCACGGTCGATCCGTCGCTAGAATAAAACGTGTACCGATCGACACGACCGACGTTAAATCGATGGAATCGAAATATCATAATTGACAAGTTAGGACGAATTGCGACTACCGCCTGAAGTGATCGTTCGGAAGGAAAGACCTTCTTTTACTCTAGAATCGATTCGAATCGTATCGTATCGTATCGTATCGTATCGTATCGTATGAATGGTAGTTTTTTTCTTTTTCGACATTTCGATCGGAAGAATATCCGATGCAAGAACGGCGATGATCGTTACTCACGTAAAAATTAAGTATGTATCGGAATTTCTGGTTGATGTTGTCATCGGTATCAGAGTTATCAAATGTTATAAAATGTCCGTGGACTTTCAACTTTTCGCTGAACGGCGCGAAACGGCGTTATCGTCTTAACGAACTTCGAGGGAAGGAGGGAAAATAAATAAGCGGGGAGCAGTTAAACGGGTGGATGTCTTTAATGTTCGGTCAGAACGATCGATCGCGTTCGCGGATAAACAGGTGGTTCGAAATCGCGGCACGCGCACCGTCTCGTCGCTCGCGACAAACTCATTCACGTTCGCATCGTAGTGTGACTCAGTTCATTCAATAGAAAATAAAGTACACGTATTTCCATCAGGAGATAACGTTCACGGCAATCAGGTGAGCCGAGCACGCGTCGTGCGTGTACGGATCGAATCGTCGATAGATACCGACCTCGATCCCTCGGTTAATATTTCGCACGAGGTAATTGGTTGCGGCCACGTTTTCGGATCATCGGATCCGAAGCTCGCGAGAATGTTCGAATTTCGAGCATCCCGATTGTTCCGTTGCCCGTTCGCCTCTTCCTTTCCTGCTTGTCCAGTGACGACGTTTCTTCGGCATCGGAGCTCGATCGGACCCCGTTCGAAGCCACGTCCGAGTCGACGATCCGAGAAGATACTCGATGTCGTCGGGTTAGTCGGCGGATGCTGGCGAAACCCTGGCGTCGGGAATACATTTTTCTATTATCGTGGCGCAAACTCGAGAGAGTCGATTTTTCGTGGTAATCGATCGTGGTCGTCGTTAGCCTTCGTTTGGCACGATATCCCGACCGAGAATCTCGCTAGCGAGGTAAATCGGGGAAAGGAATCGAAGAAATAACTATTTTCACGGAATAAATAACCGTTATCGAATCGATAATAGCGGACTTTCGGTTTTCGGGAATATTTCAAATCCGGAGACGATGCTCCGATTCGCGTCGAACCACGCTTTCTGTTGGGTATACGGCATAAGGGTTACTCCGCGATTTATCGATTTATCGTTGGTTCATCGATCGGATATGGGAAAAATACGTTGTTGGTAAGTATCGAGAGAGAAGAAAAAGTAACATCGTTCTGGTAACCTGGTTTCTCCTCGTCTTGGCACGGAAATATCCTGACCGGTGGTCCGATATCGCGATAAATAGCGGAGTCGCATCGAAGACGCGTTAAACGCCGCGAAATTTCGTCGTTGACGCTCGATTACCCGCCTGTTTCTTTCTTATTCTCCAGATATATTCGAGAGCCGACGGAAATGGTTGTTCCTACGGAGCACGCGCTACACGAGGCGATACAGGTATCGCCGCTGCTGCTTTCGGACGACGTGAAGCGACTTAAGGTAAAAAAATATTACGATTAATATCGCGTTAAACGATCGAGTTATCCAAGTGATAAGAACGACCACCGTTCACTCGAACAACCACGGGAAATCGTTCGATCGACACGGAACATCTCTAAACGCCGTTCTTTTTTATACGCGTATTAAGTGTATTGGCGTAATTAGGATTCGCGTAACTGGCTCTGACCCAGCTGGACCGAATTCTCCGAACCGTATCGATAGAGTCGATAATTTCGATAGCGGACACAAAGAACCTGGGAGCCGAACCGAATCGGAAATTCGATGTCCAGAAACGTTTCGAAACGATATCCGATTATCGCAATTTATACAATTTCGCAAGTATTCGATTCGGTACCGCGCGATATTTTCCGACGTTGTCGAGCGAAATCTCTCGCGCTTCCCGATACATTTTTTTGCCGCATTGGATCGAACCGATCTTCGCTTGGTCAACGACGGCCACGTTCATTCGTTTACGATGCAAGAAGCGGCGAACGAGACGACGAGTTCTTGATCTTGCGACGTTCTGCTTGAAGCACGTATCGATCGTTCGCGCGCGCTTTCACTTTTGCCTTTACCAATATCTGCGCGATAACCTTACATTCGTTGTTACGACGATTTACTCCGTCTACGGTCCAGAATATACATCTCCAAGTTCTCGTTAAGAGGTTCGCTCGATCGAGAGGATCGATCGGGTGAATCGAGGGAAGCTCGATTTGTGGAAGACCGAAACCCTTCGGAAGAGCGAAAACGAAGAAACGGAGGAAACGACAAAACACGGAGGCACGCTGCGTAAATCGTACTTTTCCGAGTAAACATCGAGACGAAGCTAGAATCAGGTTGGACTAATCTGTAGCGTATAGTCGCAAACTGCTCATAAATCGTTTGGTTATCGTTGACGGCCGTCATCAAGTTATCGTAATTCTCCTTTATAAAAAAAAGTTCAAGATATTCGAACTCGAGTTATCGAGGGTTATGCGTTTCGCGTGGCAATAAGATCGAAAAGAGACGATCGCTTTAGTTATTTATTGGCACCGTTACGCCGTTTAGCGACATCCTCGATCCGAGCGCTGTCGTTTTTTTTTCGAACCTCTCTCTCTCTCTCTCTCTCTCTCTCTCTCTCTGTTTCTTTTTAACAATTTTTTCTTTGTCTTTTCCTCGATGCCGATAAAACGTTGTCGCGCGCAACGCTAACGTTACGTCAGCTGGAAGCTGTATGCCGTCTTCGTTGCTCTCCGGTTCGGTTCGTTAATCGAACCGAACAGCGTCACGGTCGGTTTTTGCTTTTGTTTGTTCGCGATGTAGATCACGCTTCCGTCAGGAATCTTCGTCGGATCCACGTGAGATAGATAAGCGTCGTACTTAATAATTTTCTGCCCGTTGACGCTCGAATGCACGAAAAGCGATAAGTCTACGTTTAAACGGTCTGGCGACATTTAGACCTTCGGATGCGCGCTTTTCCGAAGCCTCGTTTACCGCGAAAGAGCGAATACGTCTCGAAAGGGCGGCGCAACGTTACACATTTTTCCGCTCGAACATTTACTATCTACATATGTATATGATTACTACGGAATCGTACGTTGAAACTTGGAGCAGTTCGACCGATTCAACCAGAGATTCCGAATCTGGCGATTCCGAAAGGGCGGCAAATTAATTTTTAGCACGATAGACGTTGAAAAAATGGAAGGAAAATAGCGCGAGTCGCAGAGAGCGGTAGAAGTAAGAAATAGTCGTTCGACGTGCACGATAACGTCAATCGTATTACATAAACTGCGAACGCGAACAATAATTTAACCACGTGCACGCGAAAGATCGCGTCCTTCGAACGATAGTTCGTTTCGATACCGCGACTACTCGCTCGTCGCGAATTTACGCCTCGATCGATTCGGAACGTATGCGCTTTGTGTCGTCGTCGAACTTTTTCTTAGAGTTTCGATAGGTATCGAACGGCGCGTTTAATCCCAGCTGGAAATATGTTTCGTCGACGGGCGACGACACCGATTGAACATGTTTTATGATTTGCAGATCGAGGAAAAACTGGCGCAGATGAGATTTTCGGCCGCGACGGTCAGACAAATCGAGGAGGTTTTTCTATCGGAAATGAATAGAGGAATTCATCTGCAACCGTCGTCGTTGCAAATGGAGAACACGTACGTCCCGGAACTTCTCGATGGAACAGGTTGTTAAGTGGCGATATTTTTCTAGATATTGTTCTAGATGCGAGCGTTTACGATCGAGAAACGCGCCGGGAATCGATGCACCTTTTCGCCAATAAGGATAACCGATCAACGTACATATGTATACGTATAAGTAAACGGAAACTTTTGTCACGCGTGTTAACAGTTAACGGTTATCGAGTGATCAACTTATTACCTATTAATATTTCGATTATTAGACGTTATCGCGACGATATTAACCGTACCGAAAGTTTTTCCCTTTTCTTTTATCGGTTACTAGCCACGTAGGTTACGCGCCTATATGCCGCGTAGTTGCATCGTTTTTAAGGTATCGCGAATCGATCGATAGAGTAGCGTAGTTGTACGAGCACGGAGGATGCTTGGAAACGCGATCATCGATAGAATTCGTGACGGGTGCCGGGGTTCGCGATTCTACGGATCGATCGAGGAAAGAAACGGCAACGGCGTTCGTTCGCGCGCTCGTATTGTACGCTGACTGGACCCCTTACTACATATAAGTACATACATATAACCGAGAAAGGCGCGAACGGCAACTTCCTCGACCGATCGTACGAACGAAGTACATATTTAAATCGTTAAATCGTTTATCGTTTATCGTTTATCGTTTATCGTTTATCGTTTATCGTTTATCGTTTGTAATTCGAATAACCATCTTTCTCGTTGTATGCAAATGTATTTGTCCTTCGACAAAAAGTAGGTCTAAATAGATTTTTCTACGTACGTACGTACGTACGTACTTAGATGTATACATACACGTTGACACGTAGCGCCGAACATAAATGTAACGTAACCAAGAAACGGGTGTATGGTATTTTCAGAGGAAGGTCTGTATCTGGCGTTGGATCTGGGAGGCACGAATTTCCGGGTGCTCCTGTTGGAGCTAGTCCATGGAACACCTATACGCGAAGAAGTGAAGAAATATCACATTAGCTCGGATTTGCGAGTCGGTTCAGGGATTCGCCTGTTCGATTATCTGGCAGAATGCGTTAGCGATTTCGTAATCGCGCAGGGTCTTCAAGATGTAGAGCTTCCTCTTGGTAAATTGCCTTTAGAATCATCGTATACATATACATATACAGTATACATATTATACACGAGGTTAAGGCTCGAGGTTGGGAGAATCGGGCGCGTGCCTTCGTTAATTGCTACTGATCGATTCCGAAGCACTTTGCGCTATCGGCTATCGAGTATCCTCTTTTCGCGAGCATCGATTTTACCAGCTCGAGTGGCTGACTCTCCTCGTTGATCGAACATCGATCGTGATACGATCTTGGGCACGATCGATGATTTTCTCAAGGAAAACTGCATCGTAATAGCGATCACCGTGTTCCTCGTCGCGATGCTTATACGTTCTTTTTCAGGTTTCACCTTCTCCTTTCCGATGGTACAACACTCGTTGGATATCGGGGTACTGGTTACCTGGACCAAAACGTTCAATTGTCGCGACGTGGTGAACAAGGATGCCGTGCGGTTACTGCGCGAGGCTCTCGATCGTCGTGGCGATACCAAAGTGAGGGTGGTGGCAATTCTGAACGACACCACCGGTACGTTGATTCAAGGCTCGACGTTAGATCACGAGACAGCTATCGGACTCATATTAGGCACCGGTAGCAACGCTTGTTACCTTGAACGAGCCGATAGGGTCGAACATTGGGAAACGGAGAGACACGGAGAACGTCAAGTAATCGATTATTTCTTTTCATTTCTTCCTCTTTATTTCTTTTTACAATACCGCCATATTCGACTCGATATACGAATTGATCGTTCTTATTGAAGGTTATTATCGATATCGAATGGGGCGCGTTCGGAGACAACGGTGTTTTAGACTTCATCAAGACAGATTACGATCGCGAGAACGACGCGAATTCTCTTATCGTAAATTCGTTTACGTGAGTACCGAGCTTGTTTTTCAAACACGTATCAAATATACGAATTGACGTATATGAAAAATTATTATTATTATTATTATTATTATTATTATTATTATTATTATTATTATCTTCATCATCATCATCATCATCATCATCATCATCATCATTATTATATACCGTGCTTTTCACGTTAATAGGTTCGAAAAGTATATTAGTGGAAAATACATGGGCGAGCTTGTACGAGTGGTGCTCGCGGGGTTAAACAGAGACGGACTTTTATTCATAGGCGAGCACACGCCTGGATCGCTTTTAATCCGTGGTAATCTTACCAGCGATTTAGTGTCGGATATTGAACAGTAAGTAAATGGATTGTAAATGGTCGTAGTACTTTCTAATTTCTTACAAATATTTGCGTATAGGGATTCCGTGGATGGTGGTAGCGTCAATACGATGGAAATTTTGAGGCAGTTCGGCATCGTTCCGGACGAAGACGACGTGAAGATCGTTCAATACGTTTGCGAAGTAGTGTCGAATCGCGCCGCTCTTCTAGTTTCAACGTGTAAGTTCGCAACCTTGGCCACTATCGCTATGAGCTACTTTCGATCGATCGAATTTCACTGTTTTTCTTTCGAACGTTGAAAATCTTGTTAATCGACATATAATATTCGAGAAATATTCCACGGTTTTGAACGGATACGCTCAGCGACGATACAGTATATGTGCAGTATATATACATACATACGTATACATATAATCACATTTTCTAAACGACATTATTACATCGACGATCGAATCGCACTTAGGTCTTGCGGTTTTGCTGAAGCGAATCGATAGGGAACATGTAACGATTGCCGTGGACGGATCTCTATATAAACACCATCCCCGATTAGAGAATTGGATCAAACAGTACATCCCGTTGTTAGCACCGGATCATAAGGTACATCTTACAAAATAAATGCTTTCTTTTCTTTCTCGTTCTCGCGACATTAATCGATCTATCGTTGTTTTATAGTTTAAAATGATTCACGCCGAGGATGGAAGCGGAAAAGGAGCTGCGCTCGTGGCTGCGATCGCGCAAAGACTTCACGTATAGACTAGTGCTGATCGGAACTTTCGAATACTCTGGTGTATAAATATTTCATCGATGGCGTAAATGATTCTCGTCGGATCTCTAATTCAGACCTTGTTCGTATAGTATAGTATAATTGTTAACGGCCATATACAGAGACACGTTCCTCGCGTTAACGGTATAATTGATCGTGTTGTCGATCTTACGCGTTCCGAGTCTCGCGTACGTATTTCTTCCTCTTTTATTTTTGTTTCTGTTTTTAAAATCGTCGCGCAAAGATAGTTACGCAGTAAGTGTTGTTATCGTTAAGAGCATTTTATCGTTATTAGCGTTACTAAGTAATATTTTGGAGGATGAGAAAGTGCATGCGCGAAAGTGTGAGAAAGAGAGGATGAGGGGAAGAGAGAGAGTAGTGGGGTTGTGACAGAACGAAGGAGCGAAAGAATCATACGAATACGCTATTTCCGAAAAAAAATAATATCTATAGAAACGCTTAAAGCAATTGACGTCGATTTTATTAAACGTGTTCGAGCATTCGCGTCTAACGCCCTTTCTTTTCTTTTTTTTTCTTTTCTTTTCTTTTCTTTTCTTTTCTTTTCTTTTCTTTTCTTTTCTTTTCTTTTCTTTTCTTTTGTTTTCTCTTCTTTTCTTTTCTTTTCTTTAACGGGCTGGTTTATACAGCGTCTCTAGAGTCCACGGCCGAACTTGTATCGAGCGCTCATGTACCGATATCGTGAACATACTTTACTTGCACCGTTCGTTTTTAGATATACCAATTGTTCTTCGTAGTTATTGCGTAAGATCTGTTTCGATCTTACATTTGTTAAACGTTTCGCTCGCAAATATAAAAGAAAGGACGAAATAAGTTGTCCGATATTAGTTACGTTCTCGTAAAAGTTCACAGAGAATGTTACCGCGTTCGATGGTGAACTCTGGCGAGATTAAGGTCGCATTGAAAAGGTCGAAAACGATAGTTTTAGGATACAAGGGGATGATGCATAGAACGCGAGCGTAACCGCGCACTATTTTAACGAAGAAAAGAAAGATGCGATCGCGATCGCGTTGCGAGAACGAGCGCAATTCTAAGCAGCCTGTTTGCGGCTCCGCATTAAGAGCGAGACGGAATTGTGGCACGGATCGCTGAACAAAGACATTAAGGACAAGGAGAATAGGTACAAAGTAAGCAAAAAAAAGAAAGGAGAAAAAAAAAGAAGTATGCGTCGATGTTCTCAAGATGAGAAATAATATTTGTAAAATACATTTTTATACTTTGTAAATGATCACGAAGATGATCGATGTTTTGTATTAAAATGAACGAGGTTGTTTTAATAAAAATCGATGCGCAAAGCAGCGATTTCTACTCCCGATTTCTTTGTACGTGCAAACGAAATGGGCGAATGTAAATATCAGAGAGCGTATCAGGAGCAATCGAGAACCGCGCGTTGTTCGATGATAGCGCGGTGTAAACCGCAGAGCAAAATGTTATTTTGACAAGTTTGAACGATTAACGCGACGAACGGCTTCGAATCGTGTAACGTTGAATAGAACCAAAGAGAATGGGATTCGCGCGTTGAATCGAGAAGCTCGGTGTACGGAATCGCATTCTATTCGAATCGCGATAAATGAAACTCGTGCCGAATCGATTCGATTAGATTCGGTTCGGTGGGCGATCGATGAAACGATGAAAGTTTTCGTGAACGAATATACGGCGAACGGCCGAATATAAACGGCGTTTATGCCAGCATGAGCTCGAACTTGGTGCACTAGGATGGGCATTCGGTCGATGATTTAAAACGCGCCGAAATAAAATGCGAGAAACGTTATTCGAAAAGGAAACTAAATAAGATATTTCGTATTGACGAATCGAGGGGGTTTTATGTAATTAATAAGAACGGCAGGAAGATTGACAGATAGATCGATCGGTATTGATTTAATAGGGAAGGTAGAGTATCCGTTCGCGTTAGTCTATTGATCTTGTTGCTAGGTGGACCGAGCGCGGGTGTTTGAAATCGCGCGACGTTCGAGGGTAAGTGGCGCAGATGGCGGTGCGGTAGGTGGTCGTGAAAAAGTGACAGCTCGAACTGTCAGCGGTATGCAAACCGTCGCGTTTCTACTGCGAATAAGGGTTTTCTAACGAATCGAAGAAACGGCTGAACCTTGTCGAGCAGCTGTCCGTTGTTCGAGAGTCGATAGCGGTTCGCGAAAGAAGGATTAACGGTGTAAAACGCGAGACAGCGGTAAAGACGGTGGGTGTGCACGCAAAAGAGAACGGCTTGCCGGCTCGGCCAGTCTACTGGAAGATTCCATTGTGAATGGGCTTTCAAAAAGTTTTATCTCCGAAAAGTCAGTGTTTTTGTGGGTTGCATCGTTCGCCCATGGATCTAAGCTGAAGAGCGAGGTACGGTAACGTTGGTTATCTCTGTAAGAGGAACGAATATCGAGAATTAATCGTTGCTGGCGGCGCACGGCCTATAGGAAAGGTTGAGGTTACAGCGGCCGCTCGGTTCAGCTGAGCTCTCAGCTGATGAACGGACGCACCGCGACCGGTTTACGGTGCTTATTCTTATTCGAAAAACTCTCATACTTTTCTTCCGATCTCGTTCCTCGTTGAAATTCTCTTCTACCGTCGCGTAAGCTTCTCGCGCGAACGCTTTAACTTTTCTCGCGATAACTTAGCGGTGTTTCGATTATTTCAATTATAGTAAGCTTTTTCGTATCTATCCATTGCTCTCGTCATTTTTCGATCGTCCTTTACTTACCTGTTATTTAAAAGTCGATATTATATGTACGTAGTTATCGATTCACCGATCGACCGTTTTCGTATCGAAGTATCGACGGTTAATCGGACCTTTGTCAGTTAGATCGAGTAGATCGGAATTTGCGAAGAGCGCGTCGAGCGAAAATCGGTCGATCGGCCGATCGATCGATTCTGTTCGGTTTCGGCGAAAGGCTCTCGAACGAATCCGAATAAGCGATCGTTCAGTTTTTCGAAATCGAAAATGTGGATCGGATCGATGCTCGATCGATATACAGACGCGGGATGGATCGATTAGCACGATAAAGGGGAAGTACACGTTTCTCGAATGTCGTTGAACCGTCGGTCAAGCGCGATGATACTTTCGATCAGCCGCGAGAGCGAGCGATGACCGCGTTTTCAGCGAGTGTCGCCGTAACAGTCGCGCATCGGCTCGAGGATTCGTCGTGAATTTCAAAGACAAAGGGAGAATACCAGCGTACGAAGTTAGCGCGTGCACGAAATCGCTGTAAATCGGCGAAGAAAACTGATCGCGACATCGACTTCGTTATCGTTCGCGAATCGACTCGATTTTCCCTGAAGCTCCGTCGAGGTCACCGCGCCCGGCTAGCGGCTGCAGCTGAGCTCTCAGCTGACGAACGAAGGCTGCGACCGGTTCGCCATGTTCCTTCCTTTTTTTTAAAGGCCACCTCCTCCTTTTTCCATTTAAATCGCCTTTCACGTGCTCCGCGATCCTCTTGCCGTCGTCTGCTTCTCCTCCTACTCTTCCTTTTTCCCCCTCTCTCTGCTTCTTCCGCTCCTCCTGTCCGTTCGGCAGCTTCTGCACGTTTTGCACCGTTCCCTCCTAGAAAATCGTCGCGCGTACATACATACCGTTCGTTCGCGGTGTGCACATCGTTGCGCGGACGAGAACGCCGGACTCGGTCCAACTTGATCGAACCAGTTCCGAACTGTTTTTTTCCTGTGCCGTGCCGTGCCGTGCCGTGCCGTGCCGTGCCGTGCCGTGTCGTGTCGTGTCGTGTCGTGTCGTGTCGTGTCGTGTCGTGCCGTGTCGTGTCGTGTCGTGTCGTGTCGTGTCGTGTCGTGTCGTGTCGTGTCGTGTCGTGTCGTGTCGTGTCGTGTCGTGTCGTGTCGTGTCGTGTCGTGTCGTGTCGTGTCGTGTCGTGCTGCGCTGTGCCGTGCCGTGTTGTACCGTACTGTATCGCGGTGTACCGTACGACACGTTCAGGCTAGCCAGCGCGGCGCGGCGCGACGCTCTCCGCGAGACTGTGCCGTTCCTCAAGGTGACACAAGACACGCTCTAGTAACAAGCGGAATCGATTAGCGCGCGATTTCGAGGATGCTGATACATCCGAGGGAAATAAGGAAAAATAACGATCGAAATATTAATATCGACGAAGAGCAAAAGGACTTGGATCGCGAACGATACCAATTCTCTGGGAGGTCCGTTAACCGTTAATTGTCAGCCTCGGTGTTTTACATCGATTCGCCACGTACAAGCAGCGTCGTTTTCTCGATCGTATTTCGTTCGTAGATGCGGGTTAAGCGATAACAGTTTTGTTTTTTGTTTTTTTTTTGTTATTTTTTCGAAGAGAGCCTCGACGGGAAATCAGTCGAATCGTTCAACAGTTTCGAGCGGAAGAAATTGTAGATTTAAGGGACAGGATGGTTTCCAGGCTGGAGTGTGGAGGGATTAGCGGTATAACGATTATCGGTAAGTCGTAGAGACGGTACGTGCCCGATTTCGAGTATGTAGCATGTCGCGATTGCAGGTAATATGCATCGCTATTTAAAAGCAATCGGGTTTCGCTCGCGTGCTCGTAACGCGGCATGAGTCACCTGGCTTAGTTACTTACTCGTTACTGTACTCGATTGGCTAATAAAGTAAAGAGAGCCGGCCAAGCGGACAGACGATCGGTTCTCAGCCGTTTTTATCGTTGAATTCTTGTTGGACGTTGCGTCTAAATAAAATTCTGGTCCGTTTAACTTTTACCGTTTACCGTTTTTCGTGGAGCGACGCGGCGCTGGTCGCGCTACAGATGTAAGTACGTATTTTTACTGTACAACACGGAAGAGAAGACGAACAATCAACGAGGTACATATTCGAATCGAACAACTACGTCGTGGACTAACGATAATATTTCACGTAGATTATCCGAAATAATCGTAAAAGTGCATAGCGTTATTAACGGGCGATTTTTTCGTAGCGTACGTCTTTTCTTTCGTGATCGCGTCACGAATAGGAGCATCGAACGCTCGCGAACTCACGAGTTTCTCGAAATCTCGATAAAGGGAACTTTCGAATTCCGAAAAGATCGTAATCTTTGTCGTCGGTATATTTGCGAACGAAAGAATCTGCAAGCTTCGCGATATTTGCTAGCGATGAAACGACGGTAATCGACGGTGGCCAAGTTACGACACGCGAGGCGGTCGCGTAGCTCGTCCACGGTGCCGGAGTTTCCTCGAGTCGAACGTAAATGAGTTTTCATCGACGACGATGCATCGATAGAGAACATAAAACATTTCGTTTCGAAGCGTCGCAACCTCTCCGGCGTCGAGCGAATGTTCGCGCGCGTTAAACTTCCTATTGAAATTGACGCGCGTGTACGCGTTGTTAAAATTCTTGTAGAACGTATACGCGTACGTACACGTACATGTATGTATATAGATATACGGTAGCGGCGTTCGGGCGTCGAGCTGCGAAGGTACTTACACGGTAGGTAGGTTGTTGGTTATATTCGGTAGGTTGGAATTCGTTGGTCCAACGGTGTTATCGAAATCGTCGAGAAAACGACCACGTACTGTACGTGGTCACGGTGTTTCGGAGAGAGAATAGAGAGGGAGGCGGATTCGCAGCGAAAGGTTCGAGTTAAGAGGAGCAGCGGTATACGAGCACCGGTTATAACCACGAGTAGAGGCGTTAGCAGACTGCGAGGCGCGCGCGAGAGCGAGCGCGTCGTTGCTCGATATCGTGCAATCGCGTTTAACGATCGGAAATGCGAGATCGATAACGCGTCGCGTGTCCGCGAGTACGATAACCGATAACGAACGCGATAGCCGGCCGCCGAGAAAGAAGATTGGCGTCCGACGAAGCGTACGACACCCCTTACCCAGACGTTATCGACCTTCCGAATTTTTCGCCAATTTGTCGAACGTACGTTCGCATAGAATTTGGAAACGTTCGCGGTTAGTCGATCGTCGGCGAAGACGGATGTTAAAGGGAGCGATAAACGCGAGAAAAGACGAAAGATCGGTTAGCGTCGGTATCTATGGTCGAAAATACGAGACAGCGTCGGCCAGCGTGTTCCGGTAACTGGAACGAAAGCAATTCCCCGGTACACGGGCTTTAATCGCGTTTCGAACGAGAATAAACGGCCCAACGGCTCGCGTCGGTTCACTGGCTCTACGTACGTCGTCCCGTCCACGCTCGGACTCGATCAGGTTGAACGACCGTAAATTTTATTTAGGAAAAAGCAACGGCAAGAAGGTGACTCGATGGGCCGAAAGTTTCGCGCGGTGCAAAGGCGCAGGGGTTCAGCGGCGCGACGTTCGAGCACGAGCGGTTCGACGGTCTCGTGCGACAACGATTCAACGACGAAACGGATAGACAGATACATACATCCATATGTATACATATACATATAACCGGCGGTAAAGGACCGTGCCGCCCTCCAGCTCGATCGATCGATCGATCGATCGATTTCCCTCGTATCGTTGGCGCGTCGCGGACAAAAGAAACGACGGGATAGAACGAGCAAACGGGAGCAAGGACCGTAGAACGGCCTCGCGGGAAAATCGTAATTCTAGCGAACACGTTGCGCGTTGTCGCGTATACTTTCGGTCGTTGTTTCATCGGTTTCGACTATAGCCGGAGCTTACGAACCGGCCAAAGTGGACGCCGTAGAAAAGAGGTGGAAACGCGGTTGGAACGGGGCGAACGTAATAAAGGTTATTCATTGTTTGCGCCGTAATTGGATCCGCCGTTGGTCGAATCGCGTGCTGGCGAGATAGAAATTTCGGAGGCTGCCGGCATGTCCGAGCTATCGGTGCCATTAAACAATTTCCGGGCTAGCATCCCGGCATTTTTTCTTCCTCGCACCGGCTTGGTTAGCTGCATTCTCGTTGCATATTTATTATACGTCACGGCCGATAACAATCGGTCGATTGTTTAATTCTCCGTATACGACGCGGCTCTCCGCTTTGCGCACCGCCTCCGCGATTGTTCGCGCAAACTCGCCTTCTTTTCATTCCTCGCGCATCGCGTATCTATGTATGTATGTATGCATGTATGTATATATGTACAGCGTATATGGACGTATACATATGTATATGCAAACGGCAAGTAAACGCTCGTAACGCCACATTAATTACGAGACTCGAGGAAGAAAACGCGAATTCGATCAATTTCCATGGAGAGGAAAAATCAGGAATCGTCGACGCGAGCGAAGCGAGTTTGGTTTGGCCAATATTTCGTCGTCGCGAAATACGGACAGAGAGAAATTTTTCCGAAAAATCCAACGAATTTCGTTTACTATCGTCGCGTTTCGAGTACGTAACTTAAAGCGTATCTCTCGCGTTACGAAAGACAGTGCGAATGTAGGTAAGTACGCGCGGTAATATGTAGAAGGATCTCGCGTAACAGCTGCCGCGGATTCGTTGCCGTTCGAGCGGCTTTTCGGAGCGAAAGAAAAATAGCCTCCGTTACAATGGGTAATTTTCGTGGCGTTGATTCGTTTAGATAGAGAGATTAGATAGCACGTGAACCGTTCTCGGTTTCCCTCTCTCTGTTGGATAGGCGCACACGCGTAGTACTCCGTTCTCGCGATATACTAACTGGAAGATTCGGTCGAAACTCGGTTTTGTTCCGCAGCGAGCCTCTGTCTCGTGCGTCGCCTTACTCTTATTCGATGGTCGCGTGGCTCTAATAGATTTCGCGAGATTCGAATCGATTAGCTGATCGTCGCGCGACCGTCGAAAGGTCCCGCGGAAACGCTTATTCGACGACGAATCGACGATGAGCGGCGCGCGAGCTCTCCGCGAGAACGGCTTCTTCTCGATTTGATCCGAGCGTAAAACGCCGCTCGCGTTCCTCGCGCGTAAACGCTCGTGTTCGCTTAGCCCCGTAACGGAGCCGTGAGAAAGGACACAGAAGATCGACGATCGCTGCTAAACGTCGGGAAGAGTAGCGTAAATTTTCGCCCGAGCCTGCTGTTTCGCGAGCCTATCCAATGTTATTCTTCGTTTTCGCCAAACAATCGGTCGTTCTCGCGCAAGCGCGACCGTTAACGTGTACTGTTCCGACCGTATACATGGTCGAATCTATCGAACGATTGTCGAGTAACGCGAGTCGATGGGAAATGTAGAAACTCGTCGTATAGAGAGGTCGAATCGGCCGAGCGGAGGAAACGGTTGCGCGTTACCGTTATCGAAATCGGCCGCTCGCCGGTTGTTGCCGGTCGTGGGCAAAATAGGAAAGTGCATCGCGTCGTATGTTCGCGTGGCACAGGAAAGTTGCTAGTCAGACGCGGGCGTAGATGGTCAACTACGGATGGACGGCGATTCGTCGTTCGAAACGTTTCCTCAGGCTCGTATCGGTTATTTAGAAATTTCCGAAGGCTCGAACGTTTGTCCATCGAACGATATCGTTCGAGCATCGAATTAGCGAATTTCACCGTCGAGCGAGCAATTTCGAAATAATTCCGTTTTCTGGACAACGCGTCTTCCATTGTTCGCTTCTTTCGATTGTCGCCCGATCTTTTCGTTCGCGGCCGCGAGTTGGGAGCAACCAGCGTCGCCAAAGAACGAGCGAGCGAACTAGTAAACGGAATAGGCCTTCTTGCTGCAGACGGTTCGAGGCGAATTTTCGAGGGAACTATCGTTCCGTATCGTAATACGCGACACACGGAGAGGGTGTACCCGAACTTTTCCGTTGGTTCGTAGACGGTCAGTTCGGAAAATCGCGGAACGTTCGTTCGGCGATAAAGAGGCGAGTTCGTCACCGTCCGCTGTTCGAGGAACCGCATTTTCCTCGAGTTAGCCTCCGCGTTCCTTTTTTCTTCGTCGCGAGTTTCTCGGTCAGCCAACGAGTACACGGCCGATGGCGGGAAGATACTATACGTATAATTAGAAAGTACACGCGTTGCCGTGTGGCTCGGTTTAAGGTGGAGCCCGCAAATACACGTCTTACGAATCCGCGGAGAGGCGGCTAGCGGCTAGGCGGTCGTTGCTGGCTTACTTATACGCTCTTCGCTACTACTTACCTGCTTACTTCCTTTTTCCCCGTTCGCTTCGGCTCGTCTCGCTGCACTCGCATCTCGGAGCATCTTCGCGTTCTTCGTTTCCCGTGGAAAAAAATCTTCTTTTACCCGATATACTCGAGTATCTACGAGATACGGAATGACGAGTCGCGAAATACGCGAAAGTTAATTCCTTTCGAAACAAACGCTACCACCACTCGACTACGTGTTCGTTGTTTTCCGTTTTTCACCGTGCTCTGCACCGTGTCGAAAAGAAAGGGCGACGATCGTGGGATAAGCGTACGCGCGCTAATCGATAAGACGATTATTAAAAAGTTCTTCCCATCGGAAGTTGCCGCGCTGTGCCGTCCGCGTATTTTGTGTCGCGATATAAACCGATATTCCTTCGATATTCGTTCTCGAGAATGTCCAGGTCGGGATCGAAATGCTGGGCGACGGAGAGCGTCGGGGGCCCAACGAACGGTCGCGGCCAAAGTCGTATCGAATAGCCTGGTTAGATCGGGGGGCATCGTCGTAGCGAATATCGGTTTCGTTTTTTGCGTTCTCCAGGAGCCTTCGGCGGATTCTCGCGGCGACACATCGTACGGCATACAATCGCGAGACACGGCGAAAACATCATGCCGGTGTCGAGTAACGACAGGACTCGACCGTTTCTCGGCGCGAAAGGAAAACAACGAATTTTCGTTGGCGCACGGACAAGCGGCCGAGCGTGTAATATATTTACGTTATTTACGATTCCACGATAAGTAGCTGTTCGCGGTGACTCACGACGCGATATACGCGATATATGTACGCGTTTGATCCGTTGCGAACGAGGCAACGCATTATACGTACAACGAAAGGCACTATTCGCGCGTTGTAACGACTCGCGTCTCGGATGTCCAGCGTTTTCGCTTTTCAAACGCGCTTCGGGTATTAGCGGTTCGCGCGTCCAATCGACACGGTCGCGAAAAACGCCGCGAGTACAACCCCGTCGTTCCGCTACCGCTCTTCCACCGTTCCGCGTATCGTACCCAGCTTGGAGCTCCGAGATGAATTGTTTCTCTTTTTCGATGACGGCATCGCGATTCGTTCTCGTCGCGTTCGCTCGCGCACCGTTCGACGCGACATGCCACGTTAATACGAGATCTCCGGTAATAGCGTAGAACGCGCATAGTAGCGCGATGCACGGCCACGCGGAGATACCACACGTCGAGTCGATATCAAGAAAACGTAGCTTACCCGTTAATCCGTATTTCGGGCAGACGAGTACGTTTCGCGAAACGCCGTCTTCCTGCGACGTTCGTCGTTACGGGTATTAACTAACGTATCGGTTTATCGTATCTCGTTCGCGATCATCAATGCGGAACGCGCGTTCGTACAACGTGTCCCTCCGTTTCTGCGATTCGAGCGCTATATTGTCCGTGATTGGTCGATAAAGAATCGTTATTCGATTCTCGGTGTTTCGGTTGCGCGAACCTATCCTCGCTCGCGATAACTCGGTTTCGAGCATTCGTATTTTACCGTGGGACGTTGACGCGGCCGTTAACGATCCGTAAGTCGTTAGTTGGGTCGCTCGCGACTCTCGTCGAACGTACGATCGGCGCTGGTCGCTGGTCGCTGGTCGCAAGAGGAAATTTCGCGATTCGAAATTCGCTGACCGCGTTCTCGAACGTCGGGCATACCGGTGACACGGAGATAATAAACGTAATATCCAACGGCGCGCGATGGAAGGAGTAGGAGGGCGGGAAAGCTCGGTCGGGACAGCCGCGTAGAAGGAGGCGGAATACGAGCCTGATTGCCAAGGAGAAATCTGCGGTTTGATATCGCGAACGACGTTCGTTCGTTCGTTCGTTCATTCGTTCATTCGTTTGTTCGTATCGTGTACGCGGCCGGTAGGTACGAGCGGAGTCGTTCCTCGAGCGAATTTATCTCGGTCGAACGGTCGACGCGGTGCACGGCGCCCGCGGAGCGGAACCTTTTGACGCCCTCGACGCCAGGACCGGAATAGATTAAATAACAACGGAGCAACGACTCCGAATTCGCGCAACTCTTATCGGTAGAAGAGCGATCCTCAACGAGAGTCGCGTGTACAGTCCGAGGAGCGCGCGTTACGACGGCTCGAGCGGTGTGTACCCGTTAGTATCCGCGGGTCTGTTCCGCTCCTGAATAGAGGGCGTATCGGCAGGGGAATGGTAGCCGTGCCGCGACACGATATCAACTACGTTATATTTTATGTACAGTTTCTCTTGCTTGTTATGCCGGGTTCGCGCGACCGACAACCAGGCCAGGTATTGTTGCATTCGCTATGCGCCGGCTACCGCACCGATGCTCGCGTCGAATCCGTGAAATTCGCTCCTTGTCGACTGCTACCACGGTGAATAATGTTCGACGAGTACCTATCTCACCAATCGCGCGAAACTATTACCGATCCGATTAACCTCGATCGCGTTTCGGCTCGGCTCGTCTAATCGATCCGACGGACTTTCGTTCGAGCTATCGAACTCGGAAACGCGATCGTACTCCCTCGCGATCGATCCCGATTTCGTTGAATCGCTTTGTCGTTCCGCAGATTCAACGGAGCACCTTCTCGTATCTATAACGAAGACAAAGTACGGGTATCGAGAATACGCGGCAACACGCACGGGGCACGCGGTAGCGAGGCTGGCCATTAATAATTAATAGCAGCGCGAATAGGACGGCTCGAGCTTTCGGGAATTATAAATATTTAGATCGTTCCGAAGATCCGGAGGCGGGTCGCAGAGATGCTCGGTTTCTCTTTTCGCTTACCGTTCCTTTCTTTTCCTATCCTTTCCTTTTCTTTTCTTCGTTCCACGCTTTCCGTGTTGTCGCCACGAATCGACCGACCAACGAACGAACGGAATAAACGATTCGTTCGGTCGGTGAAAACGTGGATTTTCCCCGATTCCGTGGAATCGGGCGTCGTGGCGGCTCATCTTTATCTCGTCGAACGTACCGACGAGTACATACGAGTATGGTAAAATTGGTCGTGCCGCGCCGTGCCGTGCCGTGCCGTGCCGTTTGTCTCTCGGTATCCCTTTTTCCGATAAGGCGTAGCGGCGTTCGCGCGACCTTTCGCGATTTCCTCAACCCGTCGGCCTTGACCTAGGCCGCCTACCGTGGGGGTCGATCAATCGGTGGCAAGACCGCCGTAACCGGACCGAATGCGTATATCGTCCGGTCGTCTGGTATTATTTTTCAAAACGACGAGCGGCGTCGCGATCTCGTAATACGGATATAATAAGCTGTTACGAGCTCTTCTCCCCTCGACTCTCGAAATGTTCTCGATGCGCAACGTTCGATCGACGATAATCGCCGTTCGGAAAAGTGCTTACCTATTAGTTGTCGATAGGGGTTACGTGGTCGATATCGCGGTCGATATCGCGGTCGTCCTCGGACCGGCGTCGCGTCCTGTTTCGGATCGAATGTCGCGCCGACCGGGGACGAATCGAACATTTCGATAAGCTGATCGACGAATCGCGGGACTAACGGCCAGTTACCTACCGTTTCGATCATACGGTACGGGACCCCGAACGGTCCGATTCCGAATACGCGATACGCGGACGTCGCTCTTTTCGAAGGCAACTAACTGACCCGGGATTTCTCTCTATCTGTTTCAGGGAATCGCATGGATTAACCGGAATACCGTAGGGACAGGAGGATGATATCGAAGGGTATCGAAAAATCGCGTGCAACGATGTAAAGAACGATGTAAGCCGTTGCCGTGATCGCGACAAACCGACAGACGAGAAGCTCGCGAGCTCCGAAACAGCGTTGCACGAGCGGAAGAGAAACCGGAATCGAACGCGAACAACGATCGAATAAAGAAGAAGAAGAAGCGATACGATCGATCGGTTCTTTCAACGAGTGCCCGATCGATCGTTTCCTTTCGAAGGTGGTCTACTCGCGAACCTCTTTTTTTCCTTCTTTACCGTGAATCTCTGAACGGTGCTGGACACGATCGACGATTTCCGTCACCGAAACTACCGCGATTCAACCTCGGTCGGTCGTTATATTCGCGATATATTCCTCGTCTTGTCCCTCGTTTTCTTCGCTTTTCCTTCCGTCTTCCCGTTCGTTTCGGTGTCGTTATCGTTTCGATCATCCGGTCGCCTCCGATCGTTTGCCGCGTTGCCGAATTTTCTTCGTTTTTCTGCGCAGCTTTTGAGCGTCCTATCGACCGGAAGGTTCGTTCAGCCGCGAAGCCGCACGAGATTCGTTGCGTGCCACGACTATTTTCGAGGTTATCACTGGCGCAGCTTTCGCGCGGAAAAGAAGGCGTCTCTCGTCTATCCGTAGGTTAGCGAGCGAGCGAGATATATCGAGGCTGTCGAGGCTGAAAGAGCGAGCGTAACGCTTAAAAGATGTACAGAGATCCGAACGTTTCGACCGCTCTGCCCGGAAGCGGCGGCTCGACGAAAGGCGACGAGGTCGAGATCGTTAGCAGATTTTTGGCGCCTTTGTGCGCGAGGGATGAAACAGCGAGGAATATCGCCCTGGCGGCAGCCAGGAACACGGTCGAGGGCTGGCTCGGTGGCGTCGGCAGCCCGAATCACTGGGACGACACCGGCGAGATGGAAGATGCCGAGAATGCCGGGGGGAAATTCAAGAGTCAAGACGGAAGGTGAGTGTCTCGATATCGCTTTCGATACTCTCGCGTTTAGTATTCTCGCAATATCGATTGTACATATAGATAATTATGACGGGATATCGTGGCAAATTTGTCGCGAGACAAGCTGGACACGGGCGATAAAACCGGAAGGAGATTGCTCGGACGAGAAGAGTCATCGAACACGGTGATCGTGTCCGCGAACGCCGCGCGCGTTTCGCATTTCGCATTTCGCATTTCGCATTTCGCATTTCGCGTTTCGTTTTTCTATCGAATAATGGATCGATCCGATCGAGCCTGGACGCGATCGCGATTCGATCGAATTCGACCAATTAAATAAAATGTTCTAACCGATTTGTTTGTTTGTCTCCGGGAGAAGATACGACATGAGCATCGAGCGTTCGCCGACCAAGTCGGCGCCGAAGAACGTGCAACCTCCTCCGCGTCAGCAACAGCTGATTCGAGACACTTTCGGAACGGAGGGATTCTTTCCTCAAAGCGTCACCGAGATACCCGCGTTCCTCGAGGAGAGCAGCCTCGAGTGCGCCGATAGATATCCGTCGGGATCGTTCGATTGCGTCGACGGTCGTCCGGTGAACGATACGGGATACGGAACGTCGAACGAGAGAAGAAGGTACGCGACCGACGTCGACAGCTACAGGTCCGGTCATTCGACCTCGTCCGACGAAGGGAAGGGCTTCAAGATAGATGCGCAGACTCAAGATCGATGTCTCAGGTTCAAGGATAATTCGGAGTGTCGTTTCGGCTCGAGCAGCGAGAGCGAGCGAAAATACCTTGGCTCTTCCTCGAACGAGAGATTGAACGAGGTTAGCCTCGAGGATAGGCCCAGAACGAAGAACTACGCGAAGGTGAAGGGAGCGAAGCAGAAGCAGCTCGAGGACGATGAACCGGATTCGGACACCAGGATCTACGGGAAGAGTCCTAAATTCGACGAAAATCTAGCGGCGAATTTTCACCGCAGAAACTTGAATTATCGTTCAAAGGGAGACACCTTGACGAGGGATCGTCCCTGTTACGACCACGTGGACGACGACATATCGTTCGACGAACCGGAGATCGCCGTCAAGAACCGGGACGGGGTCGTATTCAACACGTTGGACGGTTTCGAGAACGAGAACGCGAATCTGAACGCTAACACGAACGCGAACGCGAACGCGAACGCGAACGCGATCGCCAACGAGAACGCGAACGATATTTATCGACGTGGACGGGAAGATCGTCGTGGCGAGGACATAGAATTGAAAAAGTTGGAGGTGTACCCGGACGAGGCGCCGGAGGACGCTCGGCAGCGACGCGCTTCACCCGAATACTCGCTGGATTATCTGCGCAACAACGATGAGAGAAAGTTGACCGCCGGTCAGATAAAGAGACCGCTCTCGCAGGACGAGGATGTCTCTTCGAAGAATGGCAGAGTGCTCGAGAACGCCGACGTAACGCCCGGCGACGTTGGCAGGATGCTTAATTTGGGGAACGCGCTCGACGGTCCCAGGCAAGCGCAACCGAACAAGTACCTCAGCTTGGTTAGCCTGCATCTGCCCGTGATATTGAGACTCAGCGTCAACTGTCCCTTTCACAATGTCAGAATCAAGTGCACGGAGATTCTCGAGATGGTGAAGGTAAGCGTGCTTTCGTTGTCCGCCGTCCGTTACGACCCGGTTGCCCGTTAACTCGGTTACATCCTCTCGTAACCCGCCCGTTCGAAACTTCTCCGTCGAGATTTTTCACCGTTTTCTTACTCTCTTTTTCGTTTTTACCGTCGCGTTTTAACCTCGCCGAGGGTGTCGAATAGTTCGTATACGTATACGTTATAGTCGCGAGTAGACGCGACGATAAACCGTATCGGAGACGGACTCGGTCTCGAAGTTGGGTATATTAAAGTTAGGTATTTGGCCAAAAGCGTATACGTCCGACGGATCGAGAACGGCCAGGCTTCGTGGGCACCAAATTTCTTTGAAACGAAGAGGCTCGCTGTTCATCGAATACCCGAAATAATTTTACGAGTTTCACTAGTACCTAACGAATATCGTATCGTGGTCATTTACAAACGGTAAACGGTCCATAGAGCAATTTTCTTTCCGTGGCGTTCCTCGTAAATGAATGAATGAACGAACGAACGGTCCCGCGTCGCGTAGCGATCGTGCCGTTTCGAAAAACGGATATTTTCGTATATCGAACGCGCGACCCAACGACGATGTCGGTTCGCGCGAGAACGTTCTACCGACGGCGCGTCGTCTACGCGCGGTCGAAGGTTGCCGTTAAAGCCCTAAACGATCTAAAACACGTTGACCCGTTGCGATTAGTTCGTTGCGCGAATCTCGATCCGTCGTTCATTACACAAATTTCTTTTAACATCCCCGTCACTTTTTTCCGGCGTTTCTGTCTCGGATCGAGGCCATACTCGCGAAACGACCTTTATTTTATTCGTTCTTGTTCGGTAAAAATTTCGTGTTAATCCTTCCGTTAAAACTATAATTGAATTTCGCGTATCGCGCAGCTTCGATCTTGTTACGTTTAAAAAAAAAAAAGGCACGCAAGACGCAGAAAAATGAAAAAAAAGCGTTTCGCCCAACGTGGGGCTCGAACCCACGACCCTGAGATTAAGAGTCTCATGCTCTACCGACTGAGCTAGCCGGGCAACTGGTAGAACGCGTTTTATGATCGTTGATACCGTTGCCGGACGGAAATAAATAGTAACGCGATCGATTTTGCGTTACAGGACAGAGGACTTCCAGTACCGGTGCCAGCTTTCGATGGACCTAGTGCCTTCGTCCCTACGTCGGAGGTAAGTACTTTTATACGTCCATCGCGATATTTCGATATCGTAACGGTACGTGACCGGTTAAGCGTCTATACATGTACATATATCCGAATATCCCCGCACGGGTTAAACGTTTTTACGTACGTTCGATCGAGCGTTCGTGTTGGCTCACCTTTATCTTCTCACTTTCTATATGTATAATAATAACCGAGGATAATTTAATTGTCGAATTTCGCTGTACGTACTTTGTACTCCCGAACACGTAGAACGCCGCGAACTTGATCAATTTCATCGATTTACCAGGAAATTTTCCTTATACGCGCACGCGTTAAAAACCTTGACTATATGTAGTTTTAAAGAGAATATCGATTATTTTTACGATCTTTCGATATAGCGGCGTTGGTGATCGTTGCGCGATATTCGATCAGGAGTAGCTGCTCGCGCGTCGGACGTATGAAATATTCGGTGTATCGAGCTGTCTTCGGTCGATAACGTCGATCGTTGTTTCGTTATACGAAATATCGTAAGCGGAGAGAAACGGCACCGAGCGATCACGGTACGCGTTCGAATTAATTTAGAACGTCGAATCGATGCTCGTCGTGCCAATATCTCCCCTTTTACGATCGACGATCGTTCCTAAAAGCGATCCTCCGTATTCCTCGATCGGAAGACTACGTATTATTATTAATTATTATTATTATTATTATTATTATTATTATCAGTATTATTATTATTATCAGTATTATTATTATTATTATTATTATTATTATTATTATTATTGTTATTATTATTATTATTATTATTATTATTATTATTGTTATTATTATTATTATTATTATTATTATTATTATTATTATTATTATTATTATTGTTATTATTATATTCTAATTAAGAACAATCAAGTTCTTTGGTCGTTCGTAGTGATATTCGCGATATAATGAATTAGAGATAGCTTAGAATTACCGAACCAGAATTATCGTCACATTTTCGAATCGTTGGTTATTATTACGCGGCACGTATCGGCAAGAATATTCGAAACTATCTTGTATCGGCAATATTGATTTTGTGCGATCCCTCCGTTTCGAACGATTCACCGAGTCGTTTTTATCGAACGACGACAGATGGCGCCGCGCGGAAAACTTCGTTGTCGCTTAAATTATGCGAGCAAAACGAAACGGGTCCGTCCTTTTTGAAAGTTACATCGAACGGTAGGAAAAATTTCATACATCCGCACGCCGAAACTTCGTTTCGCGAAAATAAAGAGCTATATTGTTCGATGAGGTTTCTCGCGATACGGTGTATTCGATTCGTTTTTTCTGAATCGACGGTGGCTCGTCCGATTCAGCGAACGCGTCGCGAACGTTGTCGAACGTTGCCTCGCGTTTCGATTCGTTTTTTTTTTCGAGCACGAAGTGAGTTTCCTCTCGTTGTTACCACTCGCGTACAATACAAGGCGGAAGGTAAGTAAGAAATAATGTATCTTATTATTATTATTACTATTATTATTATTATTATTATTATTATTATTATTATTATTATTATTATTATTATTATTATTATTATTATTATTATTATTGTTATTATTGTTATTATTATTATTATTGTTATTATTATTATTTTCTACCTGGCCAGATTCTCGATAGCTCGTTAGAATTTCCAAATATCTTGGGTCGATGTCGTTCGCGTATTTTCGCTCTCGTTGCGATATTTTCCCTCAACGAGGCTGTACGAACGAAGAATCGAGATCGGTTAGAAAGTTTTATCTCTTCGAGAGCCGATTCCGCTGACGACTACGACGCGTTAACGTTCGCTACCGCGCCTAAAAGTTCCGATCGATCTGCGGCGGAACGTGATTCCTTCGATCTATGATACGTATTAGCTATTGTTCCGAAATTTATTCGCGCGTATATGCGCTGTACGATATTTATGAGCGTTCGACGCATTGTCGAACGTCGTTTACCTACGCATTTCTTCGTTATATCGGCGCGACCTAGCGAAAGTCGATCGCGCGATCCTAATTTTATCGATCCGATCGGTTCGGAGCGACGTTCGATGGCGCGACGCGAAATTTCGACAGAGATTTCCTTTAATAGATTTAAAGGATTCGCGGCGCGTGGAATTCGTGCAATGTTCCATGGGGCCAAGTTGAAACGGTGCGTCGGTTAGATGCCGAAAATTGACCGCGAGATAAGAAGGAAAGGTTTAGCGAGGCAGAAGGCGAGGAGCGACGGTGGTCCGATCAGCTACGTGCCTATAATCACGCTCTGGCCACCGCGAGTACATACCTGCAACACTTTTATTATACGAGCCTCGCTCGAAGTTTCGTTCAATTTCTCTCTTGGCCCGTTCTCTTTCCCTTTTCAGTTTCTTTTTCTTTTTCTATTGCCGCAACCGTCTGTCGGCTTCGAGGAACGTATCGTCGGTTCCGGGAGTTTTCCAGCGTCCCGAGTCTCGTCGGGACTCCAACTAAATACGTATATTGTTTCGTTTCGATAGAGGGTAGCGTTCGAGCAAACAAATAGCCGCGCTTCTCCGTCGAACCGATGAACAGCGAATACGCGTTTCCCGTCGATTATTGCGGTTCGATCGTTTGCCTCGTAGCGCGATATGAACGATAATATCGGTCGTGGCAATAAACGACCTCGATACGTCGGTACAGTCTCGCGATAAGGAATTTTTCCTCCGACCGACACACGCGTATTGCCTCTGTATCGATATAACCTATCGTAAGGTTATCTCTTCGCCGTTTATTACGTAATTTCGCGTGATGGAAAAAAAGAAAAAATAAACGAAAAACGGGCAGGATCACGCGAAGTTGTAACGAGGTCGTTCCGAGTCGGTCAGACAGGTGTGCGCAACCGATCGAGCACGAAGCCGGACGACGAGAGGTCGCGTCGCGTCGCGTCACGAGAAATCTGCTCGGGGAAATTGTCGTCTCGGAATATCGAGTGCTTGTATACCGACGAATAATCTCGATCGGCTAGTCGATTTTTCTTTCCTTACGGAGAAAACAAGACGTCGTCTAATTGCGCGACGAACGAGCGAAGAGTTTCGGTTAGAAAACATATACATTGTCGAAATAAGGAAAAAAATCGGTTCGAAAGGTTGTTCGACTTAACGGTAAATCGCTAGCTTCGAGCCGAAACTCCGAAACGTTCGAAAATGTTGTAACCGTCGCAACGCGTAAATAATTAACGCAACGATACAGCCGCAACGAAACTTATCTCGGACGCGAGAACGCGAAGACGAATAGATAAGCGGGATTTTGGTGGTCATCTCGAGGCGCGTTGCTCATTCAGAAAATTCTGGATCGATCGTTCGTCATGGATTTTTCACGGATTCGTCGCGGATTAATAAGTATCCTGTTCGGAGCGGGAAGTGCCGCGTTTGTTGCCGGTTCCCTGTCATAAACTTCGAAACAGAGACGATCCCGATAATTGTAATTGGCCGAGTGGTTACTCCACGTCTGTGATACGGTCTCTCGCGTCGCCGCGTCGCTCGCGGCCGTGGCCGTTCATTCGCGCGTCGGACGTCGTTGTGGTAGGACCCGGCTGCGTTCCCCTGCTCTGCTCTCTTAGTTCTACGCGGCGACGACACGGACACGATACACGATACACGATACACGATACACGATACACGGACAGTTTTTCCGTTTCCACGACGGAAAGTGACTCTGCTCGGCATTCAAGGTACGTACAGAGACGGGTGGACGCTCGATATATCGCCGTTTTTTATCTAATCCTCGAATCGTCGACTTACACCGTGATCGGCATCCGTCCGACGTTCGTTGTTCGCGTGATAAATCCTTTCGAGACGAAGTCGGTTCGTTTACGGTTCGAAAACCGCGGTATTAACAGGTGGCGGACGATTCCGAACACGTAGTCCGAATAGAATGCTCATAATCGCGAGCTGCTCGGAAAATTCGACGATAGAGAATCGATAGTTGCTTCGGTCGCGAATTGCGCATTCCGCGACCTTACGAAAATTGTCGATTCGAAAAGAGCGCTTTCGAATACTCATGGATTTCGTACAATCGCGTACGGATTCTCGTTTTCTTTCGCCGAAACTCAATTTATATCGATCTTTCGTTAACGGTTCGCGTGTCGCGGACAGCGAAGGTCGATTTCTAGTGGACCGTGCCGTTACCGTACCGTCAACGCGATTTCCGGGCATAACTTTTACGCGCGATCCGCGTTCGAACATCGAAACGTTGTTCGTCCGTTTCCTAGAGCGCTCGCGCGATATCGTACTGTAAGATCAATTAAATAAATCGGTAAATCGTGGGGTCCAACGAATAAATCTTGTGGACGCGGTTGAAAGTACTAGGTTCTTTTTTTTATTTCATTCGCTCTCGGCGAAAACCAAATACAAGAACGTCTTCGAAGACACTGGACGCGTTTATCTGTCGAGCCGACCGTCCTATTTTCGTTCGCCTGCTCGCGTAGCTGCGGTCGTTAGTTCGTTCGTTCGTTCGTTCGTTCGTTCGTTCGTTCGATCGTTCGTCGGGACCATTCAAGTTTTAACGAAAAGAAAAACCGAGAGAATTTATGAATATTTCCGTGTATAATGACCGACGCGCGCAAAACACATAGAATAGCAATGACGCGGTTACGAGGATACAGGTTCACGCGACCTTGGAGTACAAAGGCAAATAATCTTGTTAGGAGTATCGTCGCAACGGCGTTAGCGGCCCGACCGGAATTACCTTTGGCCAGCTGTTCGAGAAATTCGTCGATCGGAATGTCGGTCGCTCGGCGCTGTCCGTAGACCGAATTTCGCGCGAATAATAATCGTTATGGAAATAACGGTTGTGCGGCACGGACGCGGCCGCAAGACGAGTCAGCCAGCGTTTCGAGGTCCATTTAACCATTCAAGTTTCGACGCTCTATGACGCGTAAACGGCACGCAAATTTCCGCCGTCTAAAACGCGCCGAAAGGTGCCGTCGAGTTCGAGCAATTTGCCATCGCGGCAGTATCGAGAAGCGACTTCGTGTAATACCCTGTCACGGGCGCATCGGGGCCAATAGGGCTTTCGAATAAAATGTTGCTCGATTACGTATCGAAGTTGCCGTTTAAGTAGCGTTTCGCTTGACTCGTCCGCCCGTGTTTTCTCCGCTGTTCTCGGATCTAAATCTTTAACTTTATCCAGATAAATATCGGCAAACGAAAGTCGAGAATTCGAAATCCGGAATCCGGAATTTGGACATTGTCCTTTACGCGGATGAAATATTTCCGATGTCGCGCTAGCTCGTCCGTCGCATTAAATATTCGGCGCTCGAAACACGACCGTCCACTTTATTGACGCGTTAAATGTCGCCGAGGTTATTTGTGAGCCGAGCCGCGGTTTCCGATACAAAGGAGAATCGTAATTGAAAGCAGCGGTCGAAGAACGTTAAAGAACGGCTTCGGAATCGGTGATTTTGAGAATTGCCGGTACCCGCTTCGTATCAGCCTCGTAATATACTTCCATACGTGGCTCTGGGGTACGTATCCCGAAAGTACGCGATAGTCTAGATGCGGATTATACGAGTGCATTAGTTTGAATATCTTCTGTTGTAACCAATTGGTGCCGTAACGCTTCGGAACAGCCTCCTCCTGGGTAATTCATGTGTTGCGTACGGTATGTACAGACGTTGAATTCGGACGACTTTCGTTGTACCGGTTCGCCGAGAAACGATACGCGCCCGGCGTACCTCTCCCTTCCTTTTTCTTTCCCGATTTTGTCGCTAACGCGATAACGCTGTACTTGGTAAGAAGCGCGTTACGCGAAACGGCATTAAGAAATAAATAGAAAGCAATAAAGAAAGAAGTAAAAGTAAATTTCCGAGCGATACGGATTCGCGCCGCGTTTGCTCACGCTGCTACGTCGACGATCGCGACAAAAGTTTTATTAGGTTGCGAGCGATCGATTCACTCGAGCAAAGTTCACTGCTACATCTATTATTAAAGCTGGTAAGAAGCTCGATCGTCGATCCAGTTAAGTCAGTCCGTTTCACGGTGTCGCGCTACGAATTGTCTCGCGTCCACCGTTCGCGACATGCCACCGCTAATACCGCCGCGAACATTTGAAAAGAAGATTAGATCGTCGCGCGTACCTTCCATAGAGCGTAATAGAGCGTGGATCGGATCAAGGTCCGTTTATAGTTCGGTTCGTGAAGATCGGCCGAAGCGCGGCTCTCTCTCCTCGGGGAGGCTGGGACAAAGAGCGTTTAGCTAGAGGGAGCGTGGAACGAGCCTTACCTATTATAATAAAATAATGTGGAACTTGTCTTTCAGGTGGTGAATCAGTTCGGCGAGGTCGCGCCGTTTCGCGTCGCGTCCGCCAGCCGATCCAGCGACGAGAAGAGAATCTCGATTTGGTGGAATTTGGCGGCCGCGGAGCGAGAGAAGGAAAGAGGATGAACGATAGGTTGGTTCGGGAGACCGGATGGAAGGTCGAGGCTCGAGGCAAAGGGTCGGCTCTCCCGCTGAGGCGGGACAATTCGCATCCGAAGAGGAGCCGCGTTTGTTTCCGCCGTGACGTGGAGGTTCGCGAGTTCGAACCTGACGAGGATTACATGATCGAAAGCGAACAGGAAGCGGCTGCCAGCCCGCTGGCGATGTGCGCCAGTTGTCTGGCGGCTCTCTGCGTCACCGTTATTTTACCTTGGTTGCTGATCGGCGGTTAAAACGCCGACCGTTCGTGTTGCGATCAATTAGCGTCGCAGAAGTTGGACGAATCCTCGAGCACGTTTCCTCTAAAGGTTCGACGCTAAACGAAGCTGCTGTTCGATCGACGCATCGAAACAAGAGGAAGCGGGAAATCAGGGAATCGGTGGGCCCAGCACGCAGAAAAGGGACTCAAGAATCGAGCGGCACCGAAATACTGGCATAACGTTGCTCGAACGTCGATCGGCATCGCGCGCGTTCGGCAATCGATGTTTAGTGCGAACAATGCTTTCCCGTGGTCGCGTTTTTGCCTCCCTGTTTACGCGATTCGCGTAAATGCCGTTAACCGTTTCCGTTAAACGCGTTACGAAACGATTGCCCGTTATCGCTGAAAAGTAACGGACAAAAGAATAAAAATAGAAGAGGAACGATTTTTGTCCCCGTGCACGAAACGGTCACGACCGTGCCTTTTCGTCTCTGTTCGCTGACTCGTGCCGTTCTCTTTCGGCCGTTCCTCGCGCTTCGTTCGACAACTAGAAAATTCCTGCCTCGAGAAAAAGAGAAGCTCGTTAGTTTCGCGATGCGTTCTTCTGGCGGTTTCTCGCGCTACGCGAATCTCTCTGCGCCGTTCCAGACTACTCGATTCGTTTAGATCTAGCGAACCACGGGCCCTCTCGAACGAACGAACGAACGAACGAACGCGATCCGATTCGTTCGGACAAAATTACGCCGCGGCGGCCTAATTTTAATCAACGATGACCACTCGGTCGATCAATTCGGCCAAATAATTTCGAACATTACGAACGTATACCGTCGCAGTTCGTTACTTGGCGTTGCGCTATCTTTCGAAACGAACTCGATGGCTGGTACAAGCTATGTCGAATAAATTTTCGAGAAATTCTGTTTTTATCGTATTCTAATCGAGTCGATTCTCGTTTCGTATTTCTTTCGAGATTCGGTGGATCGGAAATTTTCACGAAATTTCGACGTTTCTGGATGCGTATCTCCGCGGATTGCCGACGCTTTAATCGAAACGTACGGAATAACGTTAACAGTACCGACGCCTTTTCCGACTTCGCGTTACAATTAACCGTACAAATTTCCATCGAATCTCGAATATATTAGGGAGACCGGAAAGTAACGTTGTTTCTGCGTATGCCGATATTCGTTATTTTCAGATGTTTTGTTCAAAAATCAATTGACTTTTATCGAACCGGCATAGAAAATTTGCACAATACATGGGAAAAGGTTGTTGATAACGAGGGTGATTACATCGTTGATTAAAACTAAAAAGGTATTAAAAATTTATCTGTTTGACTTTACCGGAAAAAAATGACATTGCTTTCCGGTCCCCCCAATAGTATACCGCTAACGGGTCTTCGACGAATCGTTCGTCCGTACTCGTGCGGGGTATTACCAACTTGAAAAAGAGAGCACGCGGGAAGGAGAAAGAGAGAGAGAGAGAGAGAGAGAAATTTATAAGTGAGAAGTTTATAAACGTAAACCCAATGATTGATCGTACGTATGTATGTAAATTCGAGGCGTACAAAGGTACAAACGCGAGAGATAAACTACCGAATAAACCACAAAGATAATTGTAAAGTACTATTTGTTTACGTTTCTAATAAAACTTGGAAAAAGCTATGAACCGCGAATATTTATTCGCTTCTCGTCAGTTCGTTCGTAATTATTTCGTTCCCGTTCATACCGACCTGTACCGACGATTCGTTCTTAACCGACGTTAAGAACAGCTTTATGTCGGGACACCTGTAGCGTCGTGCGCTTACTGCGGAGCGGGCTTTCATTTTCGTTTCATCGATTACATTCCGTCGCGCGAATCGAAGGTTTAAACGTTACGGAGGAAAGGCGAGTTCTCTCGCGCGATAGACTCGGCCGTTACTGTGGCTCGCAGAAAGCGACGTATGTACTCGCTTTGAAGTTACTTGCGTTGAATTATTTACGCGGACGCGTTGCATGGCAGAGAGCTTCGACGCCTCGTAAAATAGCCTGCCGTTGAATCGGTTCGCGTTATGCGTATCGCGATCGCGTCGTTTCGCTTCGTTCGCTTTAGTCACGATCGCTCGGTCGTTTTTATTGAAACGCGGGGACGAACGCGCGTCTTGCCACAGAACGTTCGTAAAAGTGCGTTCGGCCGCATAATTTTTGCGCCGCGTCGCGTCACTATAAAACGCGCGGCAACTTGGTTGCGTCTCGGGTAAACCGCTCGCGCAAATACGCGTTCTTCCACTCGTACTTGAACGATTTCCAGCCCTCCTCCGATCGGCGCGCGATCGGGATACGTTTCGGCTATCGTTTACGTCCAGCGATTTCTCGCGAACGGTAGATAAGCGCGTAATACGGCTGGTCGAAAAACGGGACATTTTAAATGGAAAAAAATCTATTCGAATCGCGCGGTTCGCGAAACGTTCTCTTCTCGTTTAAGTAACGCGCGCTTCTCTTTAGCGTACAGTTTGATCGCGTTTCACCGCGGGCAACGTTATTAAATATATTATTCGATGTTAGTTATTTGCATGGATAGGTGGTGGCGGACGGGGCGGAGCGAATCATCGTCGGTTCAATCTGGATCGAGGTGAACCAGAAATCCGAACGCGGGAAAGAATACGATAGCGGCGATCTGTCTGGATATATTGTTCGTAGCGAATATCGGTTTCGAGTTGCGCGAAATTCGCTAACGCGTTCATGGACGATTCGTTCTCCGTTCGAAAAGCGAGTTTGTTCGCTTCGCGAAACGAGAAGGGAATTCGCGAATCCGAAACATGATCTCGTTCCCGTCGAAGCCGCGGCGAATTTTTATCGAACGTTATTGAGCGACGAGCAAAGGCCAGGATACGGCCGTTCGAAGCGCGCGGGAATTTACTTTCTTCGAGATTCGCCTTTTCGATTTTCCGAATATTTTGCGTTTCGCCGCTCGACGGGAGTCTCGAACGTCGGGGTATCGTTTAAAAAGCGGTTAGCCTCGACTCGATCGAAGGTACGCGGTAAAAAGTTTCCACCTTCGCGTTACGCGTATATGTATGTATGTATGTACGTATGTATGTATGTATGTATGTATGTATGTATATCGTGTTTCGTGGATTCGGTGGCACGTACGAGGATAACGAAGGTTAATTGGACGGGTTGACGCATCGAGCGTTAAATTGATACCGGCACGCTATCCGTGCTCGTTGGGAGAACGTGTACGTAGAGACGTGCACGATGGCGCGATCGTTACAAATTGACTTCAATTTCCTTCAATTTGCGAGTGGAACGAAAGGGACGCGCGAGAAAAAGAAGAAAAAGAAAAAAAAGGAATCGGTGTACCGTGGGCGGCATCTGTCGATCGGGAACATCTTTGGCGGGTAAAGTAGATTTTGTTCGGGCCGCGCGTCGCGACGCGCGTCGGTAAGTTTACTTGGATATTTCAGCACGGATGTCGCTGATTCGTCTACTCTACCCGATACGAATTCAATGTTTCGCGCTTTTCGTTCGTACCACTTTGTTCTTTCTTTTTTAATTAATTACCGATTGAACTGGCGTTACGCGACGCCGGGCGAGATTCGCGACCCATCCGAGCGTGTTTCTCGCTGCGTGTTTCGACCGCGAACTCGATGTCGCGACGAAGCCGGCTCTCGGTTACGTTTAACTGGCCGTTTTCTACGGTAACCGTCGTGGATCGCCATTTAATACGATTCGAACGTTTCTGTTACAGTTGCCGGCTCTCGACAACCTCGATGAAAAGGTGAGCTCTACCAAACAATTCCTCTTCGTTTATGTCGTTATTAATCGGTGTACAGCGGAGCGGGTAAGTGACACGTTTATTTTGCTACTCGCCGATTTTCTCAAACAATTACCGGGACGAGTTTCAGTCGAGTCTTCGATATTATTAATTTCGTTTCGCGGAACGAGACCGATCGTCGATGATCGTGGTCGACCGCAGCGTTCGTCGTATGCACGAATTTCGCGATAAATCGGAGATCATGCTCGGAATCGCGAACGAAGCCTGTTCTCGAGCGGATTACGCTCTCGCGAAGAAACTCGCGTAATCTTTCGTGAAAAAGGATACGAAAGGGCGCGAAACTGACTCGTCGTCGCGAGTAAACGATCCCGCTGCCCCGTATTTTCGATCCGTTCCCGCGGCCAATTACATCTCGAACAACTCCGGCTCGAACGGGGCGGCCGTCGAACACGGTGAATAATTCTCGCGGGAACAGGAACGTCGAGAATTCGCGAATTTCGCGAAGGAAGTCGAGAAGAGGATCATTTCGCGAATTCATCGTAACGCGGCCGACGGAAGTTCACGAGGCACGTCGATGCTCGTCGATGCTCGTCGAAGCAACGGCGATCGTTAGTTTCCGCGTACGATCGATATACATATAATATAATATGGTGTACTTTGCGATATTCGTTTAACGCGATTCGTTAATCGCATCACGGAATAATTCGGTCGGATTCCGCGACGCTACGTCCTTGCTACGATAATAGTTGTCGAGAACGTCGGAACGAGAGAACGTCTCGTTGGGCGATCGTCGTCGAGCAAAATGGCCGTTGCCGTTAAACGGAGAACGTTCTCGTCTCCGAGTTGCAGCCAGTAGGCCAGAAATCGGGTTAATTGTTTTTGGCAGATGGCGCGCGAGGATCGGTCATTGAGCCCGACAGAATTTACAATGGCGGGGAAATTTCTCATCGAGCATGTACATACGTAGCTCGAAACGTCGAACGTTTCCCCGACTAACCCGAATAATCGAATATTCCACGTCCAATCGGTAGGTCGGTCGATCGAAACGGTCGTATCGTTTTGATCGGCGATCGCGTACCTCTTTCCCGCGATAACTTCTCCGAGCCCGAGAGATCGTCCGTCGGTAGGCAAAGGGACGAGCGTTCGCATGGGAGGTTCGCGGTGCAGGCGCGAAACCGGTCGCAGGCAGGAGCCTTTAGAGGTTAAGGAAATATCTGTGTCAGTAGCTACGATCGCGATCGGTCGCGACCGGTTGCCAGATATACTTATCGGATACGCGATGTAAACAGGATGGAATTTGCATGCATATTCAACGGAGCGTGGACAAGAGCGTCGAGGTCGCGTCGTGCCGTGCCGTGCCGTGCCGTGCCGTGCCTTGGCGTTGTTTCGTCGAAACTGTCGCGTTCAGGCCACCGACAACGACACTGTCCGATGGTAAAAGCGGATTTCCGATCTGCGCTACTGCCGAACCACTCGACTACTATACGTTCGGTTAACGGCAATGGTCGTTCGGGGCGAGCGGTCGTCGAGAGCAGGGTCGGACAGCGTTCGGAACTCGAGTATTTAGACGTATTTTAGATAGCGGCGAGCAGTAGGTACTTCTCCGGGAGCGTCGATTTTTCTTCTCTGGCTGTGCCTAACCGACTCGATCGTCCATAAGGAAAGTTTCCGCGCGAAGCCGAACGCGTTCAAAGCGGTCCTGCGAATTTTCCCGTATCGCGTGGAAATTCGTACCGCCGTTCGTCCATTAGTCGATCGGCGCAACGCGCTTACCTACCTGCCGTATATGGCCGCTTATGGTCGCTTATGGTCGCTTATGGCCGCTTATGGCCGCTTATGGCCGCTGTCGGTAAGCGACGTCGGTTGCCAAATCGCGTGGCTGCTATTAATACGATAAACGCATAATCGTTTACGTAACGAACGCGTAGAACAACCGTCGCGAATCTGTTCGCGACCCGTTCTTGACCCGTTGGGTCTATGGTCTCGCGTACCCGACACGAAACGCTCTCTGGAAGGGACGTTTACGTTGTATCAAAGCCATACACCTACTTTGTCGGGCTGTCGAAGCGGTAACTTGTACGAACGAAGGGTCGTGCGAACGTAGGACCGCTCGAGCGTTCGATTCCGACAAAAAATTACGGACGTTCCGGTTGTTCATGGCTTTCTTCTGGTAGGTTTTTCGACCCGTTCTTCGGTTCGTGACCGTTCAAACTAGCAGAGCGGGCCAGGCCACGTGGCCGCCTAGTTGCGCCGTTTTCCTTCTCGCGAGGGAAAGTTTCTCGAGGCCAAAAGGGCAATAAATAGCGGTCGAGGGCCACGCAGCGACGTCGCGTCGCAACCTTTTGCCTCGAACGCATTCACCTTCCGAGCGTGGCCGCGAAACAAACGAATCTCACGGTAGTATAGCGTTATACAAGCGATACGGCGACCTGTCGGTCCTTCTTCCCGATTTCTTACGCGACGAATATATTTATGTATATGTAGACGATCGGCGACGTTCGATAGGAGTTTGCGATTTTAACGGCGAAACAAGAAACGCGAACGAATCGACTAGATCGATGTGGCTTGCCGCTCGAGACGATGTACGACTCGAATCGCTCGCGGTCGCGCGTTTTATCGACCGTGATGTTTGTCGGATCGAGAAACAATCGCGAGCATTGTGCTCGCACGGACGAGGAGGGAGAACTCGAGATTGCGCGACGGACTCTCGCAAATAAACTAACCGATGTAAATACTTGTCGTATACGCGAGTCTGCGCGCGACCCCCGATCGCTCGTTTACAGGCGTTTGCAGAAGTTTACAGATAGATCTCGATCGACGATGAGCGCGAATCGCGATACCGAGCGGACGGCACGATGACCCGTCGAAATCGTATCGAGTAAATTCTTGGGAAAATCGCGGAAATTAGGTATTAGGGTGCACAAAACCGAGAGATCGATTCGACGCGAAGCGACGCGCTGCCCTAAGCGAATGGACGGGCGTCGGGTCGAGAGTGTTCGTTCACCGTGTAAACGAGGCGCTAATAGAACTGACTCTGGCTCGGTAACGCGAGCATCGTACGCGAGCGGTACGATCGATCCATTACCGACTCTTTCGACGGAGGTACACGAGGTGCGACTACTTCCGATAGCCCCGTTAACCGATACTCGTTCCTGGACGATAGCGTTTATTAGGAGATCGTGGTGATACGTCGTCGGTCGGCCGTCGGTGCGTCGCGTCGCGTCGCGTCGCGTCGATGGGAAACGTGGAGCGTCCTCGTTCGTTATCGGACGAAGTGTGGCCTGGCCAGATTACTTTGGGCACCGTTCGAGCGCGGCGTCGCGCGTACACCGTCCATTATAGTCCAGTCGCGATAAGCCGGGATCAAACGGGCCGATATCGCGGTTCTCTGCGTCGAAATTTATTATGAATCCGGCCCACCGAGATGGGACGCGGATCTGATACCTCGCCTCTTTGGGCATACGCAATAAAACTAGCTATCGTCCTTCCCGGCTAGCCACCGCTTCCGGTAGGGACAAGGTAGATCAACGGCTGAGAAGACATTGCTTGACTCGACACTTGCAAGGAACTCTGCGTCGAAATACGCGGACTCGCCAATACCCGTCCGTCGGAATCGATCCTCGATCGCTCGACCAACAATAACGACGACGACGACGACGACGATGAGGATCGAGCGGCCGCCGATCGCCGGCCACGGAAACGTCGACCGAACGGTAATCGAGAAACTGGAGAAACCCGCGAAATTCTTCTTATACCTAATACGGGCGAAACGTT